>VZTG01005027.1:202706-271929 GCA_013397845.1 Melanocharis versteri | reverse complement strand
CCCGGCGGGGCGGGCGGGGGGCGCGGGGCCGAACCCGGGCGGGGACCTGCGTCCCGCGGAGGTTCCTCCGCCTTACTTCGACCCAGCGGAGCGTCGGCCCTCCTCAGGCGAAGCTTCAGCCGCGGTTTGAGGACGGTTCCCTCTCCCTACTTGTTCCTTCCCTTCTCCCCTGTGTGTTCCCCCACCGGGGGGGGGTCTGGGCTTGTGCGAGACCACAAGAGCTGCGGCCCCTTTGGCCCGGGGCTGTCGATTTACCCGAGAAGAGTCCCAAATAAGCAGCTGTTTGTGCTCTAGCTGGAACGCTGGAGGCTTTCTAAGAATGGCGCTTTTCTTACACAAGGNCTGGGCTCCGCCGGGGACAGTGGGGCGCCGCGCCACCCCCGAGGAGCCGCGCTAGGATGTGGGATGCGCCGGGGAAGAGCTCGACATCAGGGAGACGAGACCCGGGGAAAGGGCTTTTAAGGAAATTCTCCCTCGGTGATGTGAGGTGGGGTGGGAGGGACAGAGCCCCTCTTTGCTCCGGGAGAGAGACCTATCGGCACACGCAGATCAGGTCGTCGCAGTGCAGCAGGTGCCTCCGAACCCCTTCTCTTCTTCCCCGCTCTGTCTCTGAGAACAGCGCCCGAGGGAGCCCACAGACACCACCTTAATAGCCGTAATAATTAAAAACAACAACAACAAAAAACCCCTTCTGCCTGGCCTTAATGATCCTTTACACACATTCCCCAGCCGCTCCCTCCCCCGTCCCCCCAGTGAAGGGCACTGATTATTCGCACTCCTCTGCTTGCCGAGAGCGCAGCTTGATGAAAGGACTTTATCCTCGAGTGACTCCATCGCTTGCTCCTCCTCCTCTCCCCGGCCCGCCGGCCGCCTCGCTTCGCTCTCAGCCCTAATTGGGCTCTTGCTAATATGATTAAAGCCCAGTTAAATGTTTCTTGATAAATCTTGTCAAGAGAGGATCCCCCTCCGTCCCCTCCCGTCTCTGTCGGTTGTCAGAAGCCCGGTTATAGACAGGACATGCCCGGCTCCTGCTGTTCATACTCTGGTGGGAAGTTGGCATTTCACAATTGTTCCTTTAACAGGGTTGTTTTGGAGCCGGTCCTGGGGATTGTTCCTCTTCAGGCCGGACTTGCTGATAAGAACCGCCCGTGGCTTTTATGTAACACGTTAAGATTTGGTCCTGGTCCCAAAATCGCACTGTTTCTTTAGCCTTTTATTTCATACCCACCCTCCCCCTTCTTGCCTCCTCCTCCCTCGCTGTTCTTGGTAGCCTGTTCTTGGTAGCCTGTTCCCGGAAAGGCTCTTGCTCGATGCGAGCCGGCCAGGCGCGATCGCCCGTGTAAAAGCCGCGCAGGTCACAGCGGAGCTGCGCGGGGGCGCAAGGTGCGCACCGGGGGCTGGTCCCGCACAGCCGGCCGCTCCCGCCCCCGCTTCCCGGGAAAAGCCCCTTTTCTTCGGCTCCTCTCTCCGCGCTCGGAGCGCTCGGGAGAGGCTCTCCCTTCACTGCCCGTCGTTGGGCGAGGCGCCCCGGTCCCCCGCAAGTTTTGCGGCAGCAACACGGCAGCGAGCGCGCTCTCTGCCCTTCACCTGCGTCTGTTTCCTTGTGGTTTCACTGCAACTGAACTCGGGGGTTAAACCCCATCCCGCCCCCGTTATCCCTGGGGGAATGTGGTTGAATTCGTAGGAATTGGGAACCAGCAGTCGGCGTTGGAGGGTGAGGGTGGTCCCCGGGCGCCGGGCCCCCCGCGGCCAGCCGCGGGCTGGCAGCGCTGCGCATGTGCTGGCGGCGCGGACCGGCTCGCCCCCCGTTTCGGGGGGGGCTCGTCGGTGGGCCTGTTGGCTCGCTCCCGCTTTGGTGTTCAGTTTCCTTTGGGGTTTCAGAGGTCCGGCAAGGTCTCTTCGAGGGCGTTTGGTGGTTGCTGCTTCGGCCTTACTGGGCTTGGAGGCTGCGGGGGCTGTAGTTGTCATGGGGGGGATGGGGACGGGCTGTTTGCTCCCCTGTGGAGCCGTGTAGCCATGGCCTGGAAGCTCTTCGATCCGCGGCTGGAGGTGGTATTTCCCGGTGGCACACCTGGCCCTGGCTCCAGCCCGTGCCCCGCGTGCCGGCAGAGAGCTGCTGCGCACCGCCTTTCCCCGGGGGCACGCACTGCCTTCACCAGTGGGAAGCAGGGACAGGGGTCGCCGAGGGACACGGACTCTGCCTCTCCGCTGCCTCCGTCCCACACCCCGGCGAAGTGTTTCCGAATCCCTCCCGCTCACCACCGTTTCAGCCCCACGGGCTGCTTCTCTTCGAGCCTCGGAGAGCGTCCGCCCTCGGGGCCGCCGCTGCGGGAACGGGCCTGCGGGAGGCAGCGGAGGAGAAAGGTCAAAACCAAACAAACGAAAAATCACCCCCAGCCCCGGGGAGCGCAGCTCCAACAAAGGCGCTTGTTCCCTGGGCAGGGGGAAACCCGAGCCAAGGGGCAAAACAGCGATCTCCCTCCCCGCCGAGCCCCNTAAGAATGGCGCTTTTCTTACACAAGGGTTGTTTTTTTTTTAATTTAATTTTATTTTTATTGGTACATCGAACCAGCCTACAGCATTGCTGGCGTCTTTCCACCAGGTGTCTGGGGCTCAGAGAAAAATTCAAATGAATCTGAAAATTGTGAGACAGTTTCCCTCTCCTTCTCCCAAATAAAATATGAGAAAGAATTGGTACAAACCGTCCAGGAAGGGATTCAAGATGGAAAAAGAAAAGCACCTTCACTCCGCCAGAGCGATGAGGACCCAGAGAGGCCTTCCACAGTCCGGAAGGAATCAAAGCAGCTGAAAGATGGAATTTGACTGGTTTGAGAACCAGCTTCTGAGATGTGGTTACCACCCACAGCAAGGAACTTGACCCCATGGTCCAAAACATCCCTTTTAATACTCTTCCTAAAAAATAATGATTTGCCTTTCTGTAGACCAGAAAAAAATTCAAGTACATTGCACACATTAAACTACCCTGCTTCACAGCACTCTTGTAGGTATGAGTCCCTATTCCCATTCTACAGAGGAGTGAACTGGTTTGCTCCAGGGGTCACACTTGGAGCTAGGGGCACTTGCTCGGTGCTGAGACCCAGAGCTCCCACCACCACCCAGCACTGCTCTGCTCGCTGAAGTCCCCCATGACACTGATGCTGTTAGGAACTGAGAGAAGGCTATCGGCAAATACAAGGGGCTGCTTTGCAAGATCCAGGAAAAACCAATTCTGGATGTTGTTTTAAACCAAGTATACAGTGTGAGAAAACAGACGTGGAACTGGGGGGGTTAGGTTTTAAACTCTCAGTATTTGACTATTATAATTATTTACTTAAATACCACTTAGTCTTGATAAGTACTCCTTGTTACTTTTAGAAGAACCCAGCTGAGCTTACTGAAAGATTTTCTACTCACCTGACTTACAAAACAATCATTTTCTGTCTGAATAAATAGAGAGGACTGACTGATGCTCATGCTTTCGATGTAGACAGCAAAACCTAGACTCAAATCTACTTGCTTTTCTTATGCAAATCTTCTCACAGGATTAGAAAGGAAAGTAAACAGCAGTCTAACCTTAAGATCTTTTTTTCTTTTTAGAGGCAGCCTGTTGTATAAATCTGAAGTAGAAACTGTTTTCATTTGAAGATCAAATAGAAGTTATCTAGTGAAGCTGACAAACAGGGCAGCATAATCTGTTTGCATTTTTGGGAAAAAGATAGCTCTGGTTTTGTTTCAAGGCAAGGAACTTTTAAATAATATTTAACGAAATAATTGACCTTGATGTTTAAACTACAACTTCCTTCACGTCATTAAGCTCACTGTTTTAAAAAAAAGGAGTTTAGTATCTGAACTCTGGCGTTCATTCTGCTAATCTCATAACATTTGTTTCTTGTGGAATTTTGTTTGATGAACTCATTGGTGAAAGAGGAGAGAAAGAGTTCAGAACAGCACGAGCTTTACAGCTCATTTATACTTTTTCTCCCTGAAAAAATAGCAAAAATACCCTTATGCAGAATCTCTTTTCAGGAACAATTTTTCAGATGGATGGATCAAGAAGAAACTTTCTACAGCTGAACCATAAGCCTTGGGACAAACTGTTCTTTTAACATGTATTCTGACTTTTTAAAAATATTGCAGTCCTTGACTACAAAAAAATGATTTTATGGAGTTCGTCCTCATGATAACTGGGCTCTGAGTCTGCTTTTGAAATGTGAGAGAAATGGAACTAACTCCATAAAGTGTGTCTATCACATAAAGCTTTTAGGACAGCCTGATTCACACTATATCCTGCTCTTTGTTCAACTGACAGATTTCCAACTGCAGAAAGAGGCACATATCTGGGGACTGCTATTATCTAAGTTAAATATGTACATTTTGGATCAGTTCTATTTTATTTGAATACTCACAATTTCTGTTTGGGGATCTTAAGCATGAAAGGATTGCAGTGATGTGCATTTTATTAACTATCCATCATTCTTTGTGCATGCACAAAGGTGCATAAACATAAACATTTACTAGTCTCTCTGCTGTGCAAGAGTTCAGAAAATTACATGCAAAATTATTTCAAATAAAAGCAAACAAGGAAACAAACAACATACACATTACCATACAAGAAAATAGGGAAACAAACAAGGTGGGGAGAAAAAAAAGCAATAAATGGACAGAGTTTAACTTAATATTTATTTGTTTGTAAATGAAAAATACCATGGCAGAAGTGGAATTTCTTTTCAGTTATGTGATCCTTGAATTGCAAAACACTGGTATCTACCAAAACACTGTTTTGTACCCTGCATGTTGTGTACTCACTCATAGATGAAAGCTCTTCCTTTTTCCCTGCTGGCACACATTTTTTCTCTCCAATGAGTTCCTACTTTCAATATGTGGACATATGAGAAATCAGGTTGCTTTACTCCCAACAAAGGACATGTAGTTAACATTTCCACTGATAAACAATATTTGAATTGCCACTACAGGGTACAAACAGTCAGCTCAATAATGTTTGAAGACCTGGGATCTAGAGAGCATGGTGGTGTTACACAACTGGAGATGTGACGTTATCTGGCAATCTGAGCAGGGTCACACTGGTCATGGGACAATACAAGTTCTGTGTCATACACCGCGTTGATGCAGGTTGTCTCAACTTCACACAAGTGTCATGCAGTGCAAGCAAGAATAAATCGTCAGAGTCATCTCCCGTCTCATCACTATCCTCTTTCTCTTCCTCCCCTATAGCGTAATTGGGATACGACGTCCCTCGGAGCATTCCATTGCTGTCCCTCAAGTTCCTGTCCCCAAGTGACTGACTGGTGACGAGCTGTGTGTGACGCAGGGCAGCGTCCACGTCACACCAATGATGTGTTTGCAGGAGGTACAGCCAAGGGGTGCTTTCTGTCTCCCCCTTAATACAATCCCCCACTGTGACTCAACACCAGCAAGTGAAGAGAGGAGGCATCCCCCATCTTGTGGGGTTATCATGCAGTTCTCCTGCACAGGTTGCCTCTGTGCCTGCCAAGTTATATTTCTACCGCTTGTGCAGCTACTGCTCTTCACTTTTACATAGAACGAGAACATGGCACCTGGGCATGGCAGTTCTTGACCTGAAATACCACAGATGCTACTACAGAGTAGCAGTTGTTGTTCAGCTGTAGTTACTTGCAGAAGCTACTGGCTCTACTACTTTTTATTATAATTTTTATACTTTTTTATATTATGAGCTACAAGGAAAGTAGTACAGCAACTCTTACCAGTGAATTGGGTGCTGTGCCTGCTACAAGGCACATCAGACCTATAGCCTGTGTGTTCTGGGGTGTGCAGTGGACACCTAAGCTGGTACATTTTTTCCCAACAACATAGCTTGCAACACACAGGCAGAAACAGAAGATGGCATTTCTGTCATACAGGGCATACATGCTCATTCCATTTTCTGTTTCTCTGATGGTCATTTGTGAGGAACCAACCTGGGATATTGCCTCAGCCCAGGGATTAAGCTTCATCTCCTCAGCACAGGTGTTGCGCAGGCAGCTGTGCAAAACCAGGCTTCTCTGTGAGACTGAATGCACTGTTCTTCCCTATTCTCCTTAAAATGATTTACCTTGAGATTGTGTTAGACCGTGGGAATTCTTTCACCCCAATATTTATATCAACACCCCTCACTCTTGTTTAGGGAACCAGAAACAGTGACTGTGTCCTAAATTTTATCAGTCTCTGGTTATCTTGCTTTAGAATTTTCTATCCTAAAAATCTCTTCTTATCAGGCATGGTTATTCTTTGTATCCTCTGCTGAACTGGTATAGAGCATTTCTGCACACTGCAAAATAGGCAATGAATGTTTCCCCCGTGCTAAATTCAGTGGTTCTTAGGAAGATCGTGTCAGTCAACTTGCAAAGGACTTCAGGGTCTGTAGGTAACATGAGCTTAAACAATACCTGCCTGGATACATCTCCTTACCTTTTCCTCCCAACATACCTGTGGGTCTGTCAGAGAACCCTGGGGAAGCTGTAACCACGATGAAGGCGCTAAGGGTGTGAATCCAGAGAGGATTAAGACTGCTAGCCACTGCAGCATGTCCCTGCTGCCTGCGCCTTACTAAAGCACAAAAGTCTTGTGACTGGCATGTCCTCCACTTCACTGGGTTACATGACACATGCCAGAAAATGTGTCAGCCCACTCCCCATCTCTTCAGCATTATTAGCCTGGGGAGGGAAACACAGCCAAAGAACACGCACACAACTTTGACAGGTTCTGCCTAATCCACCCACATAATGACATTTCTTATGCTAAGTGCCAGAGCGGTGTAGGGAGGCCACTGTCTGTACCAGCTGCTGGCAAGTCAAAGTTAGTTTCATGGTTATGTTTAAGATATAGCCTGATGTTACGTTAAGAAGTCTTTGTCTCCTGTGGTGCAGTGCTCAGAGAATGACATCAAAAGCCTTCCTAATTCACCCCCCGGGTCATCTGATTATAGGCATGGCACAGAGCCATGCTGCCCCAGGAGACCGTGAGTCACGATGACATCCATGACTATCCTCTTATTCCGTGGAAGGAAGTAATGTGCCCCGAGCATGAAACTACCAGGAGCAGATTACATCCTTCCTCGTGTCAGCTTAGCCCTGCTGGCTGTTGGGGCAGGCATTGGGGAGGCAAGAGCAGCCTCTGGTTTCTCAGCCTTGCTGCTCCCCACCCCTACCTCAGGGAAGCTGTTCCTCCCCATGCTGGGACATGCCGTGTGGGCAAACCACACGAGAGGGTTTTGCTCAGCCAGGCAAGGAAGAGGACGCCCTGGCTCTCTTCTCCAGTGTGGTGCAGAGTTACATCACATGGTGAAACATCCATCCCTCATCCAACAGGCCAGGCGTATCTGATCATGAGGATGCTGTGTGTTCTCCATCCTTTGGCATTTATCCTTGTAATTAGTCTATCTGTTTCTGATTTATTTATTTTCAGGCAGTCTTCAGCACCCTTGCTCCCTCGTTTGGGCACATGGGGCAAACCACAGACTTGCCCTCAAACTGCACAGAAAAATAAAATCAGAAACAGACTAACCACAAGAATCAATAGCAAGGGGCAGAAAGCACATGATTGGATACTGTTGCTCCCTTCAGAGATCCATCTGCCTCCAAATGTGATGTAACTAGGCTCACATACCACATCTGCAAAAGGGGGTAACAGATTCATCTTCGTAACCTGACTGGCAGGGTGAAACTATGCTGGCTCAGAGAAGCCAAGGCATGTTTAAAAATCACTTCTAAGGAAGAAAAAGAAGTCCATTTTGTGTTCACAGAGCTAAAGCAATCGCTTTCAAGTCTGACGTGATTCCTGTTAGTGTTATTGTTGCTTCCTAGAATTTAGGCTTGCATTTGGCAGAAGTCGAGAAGCCAAGGCATACACAGAACCATTTGTGAGAATCAGTGTGTCTGTGTGCATGGGCCAGTTCTTTTCTGAATAAACACCAGTCCCTGGGCTGCTGGGTAAAGTGCCGATATAAGATGGCAGTCAGACATGTAGGCTCACACCCATGAGGCAAGGCTATTTAGGGATGCAAGTTACCTTTTTTCTCTACAAATAAACACAACCAGATAATGAACCACACCTCTCAGTGCCATTAAAATATTTGTGTTACATTCCATACTGTTCCTTGTTTGTCTCCCAAAAGTAGCATAATTTCCTGAGAGAGAGTATCAAGACATTAATCAAAAATAGATGAGCAGTACAAGAAATTAAGGACAAGCAGACAAGTATAAATATCTTTCTGCATATCCAGAATACAGGAGCTGTCTGAAAACCTTGCGATTAGAGTCAATACACTCGATCCAGCTACACAGTGTGCACTGCTGTCATTCCTGTACTGTACATCTCATTTGATACCCTGTGATTCTGCAGCCCTTCATCAGGTGAACGATGTGAAGTCGTTGTTCGTGAGATAGATCAGACAGTACAGAAACCCTCCAGACAGAAACCTCTGCTTGTTTCTGACTAGAAAGAATAAATCTTTTCTTTTGGAATCCGCAGAAATACAGATACAAAAGCAGGACGTGGGTAAGTGGGAGAAGATAAGGTATTGCTCCTGCAAGCAGAACATCCTGTATTCCAAATTGGTGAGTACTTCCAAACTTTCTAAATATTTCATTGACCTCCAACTAGATCACAGATCTGCCCCTCTTTCCTTCCCAGATACTTTGCAGCATTCTAAGTCATAATAGAGGCAGGCAGAAAGCAGAAGTTCATTTTGAAAAAAGAGATAAAAAAATAAACGGGAAAAAAAAACGACTGCTGATGCCCCAATTTCTGTAGTCAACCTCCTGGACACTGCCACAGAATTTTGTACACCTCCATGAAGATGTGGCTGATTCTGGTTGATCATTAGCAGAACCTGAGGCAGCTGTATAAACAGCAGATTTCTACACCTACAGGTCTTCATTCATTTCCTCCAGTGAGGTTTTTAATTTGACTGGCAGCTAGCCTATCTGGGCAGCTGATAAGAGAAGAAAAATATCACCCTCCAGTACTTACATTGCCACTGCCTTTCCTCTGGCTCTCATCACAGAAGTGTACAAAGAATTAAGGAGCTCTCGATACATTTGTAGCCAAATATTTACCCTAAGCGAGGTAGATTATATTTGCTTATTGTACCCATTGCCATGCTGGCATGTGTTCAAGACTGTCTAATTCCTTGGAGTGCTATTGAATAGTTTAAAAACCCCTTTGTTTATAATAAACTGTTTGCCAATGAGTGCACGTTCAGTGTTGTCCAGGGTATAGTAGCTCCAGAGCTCACATGCCTGGTGTTTGGGCACTTGGCGTTGTCTCGCTTCTCAAACAGAGCACTGGGGACAGTTCTGGGATGCAGCCAACTTACCTTAGTCTCTTCCAGGTTTATTAAGAGTATTTTGAAATTCTCTCAGGCATTTCATGGAGAGAAAACATAATTAAACCATGTTAAGAGGAAACGTTCTTCAAGGAAATACAACTTCATCTTAATCAGCTTGCTTTTTTGAGAGCATACTTATTTTGACAACATTTTTAATGGAGACAAATTAAAATATTATTTACAGTAAATTATATTTAAATTATTATTTTTCATAAAGTGAAAACATATAAGTAGTTCCATGTTTTGTTTAGTCTTGTTTTGAACTTTATATAGCATTCATATATTTAACTTTTCTCCTACTAAATTGAATATTTTAATGTCATTATAACTTTTGGGCTTTCTGGTGTGAGAATGATTTGACACTTATGGAACACTTCCACCATGCCAAATATATTTTCTTGGAATTTTCAGTCCCTGAAAACTTCACCACCTTCTCTTTTCCTCCAAGTGCTGGAATTTCCCATAGGATAGAAATTCTGTTTACTGACCAGATCTGCTAAAATTTCTTTCTCTATCGAAAAAAAGGGGGGGAGGGTGTCACAAATACACAACCGTAAACTTGTCAGGATGCATTTCTTATTGTTGGCTCATATGTTGCCCTCTTTTGGTAGCTTTTGTATTGTACTACACATAAAATATTTAACAGTGCTGCAGCAACTCAATATCCAAAGGGGACTGAGTGCTGAATGTTAGAAGTAAGTAAATGCATGAGGAGAGCAGCAGGTTGCGATTTTGGCACGTAGACATCTTATAGAGACATGCCGTTGGGAGAGGAAAAGCACTAGGGAATTAATAAAGCAGTACAACACAAAACTGGACTGTAAAGGTTAATGAGAAAGAAGAAAAAGGAGCAAGAGCTGTAGATACTCACTCATGTGAATAATTTAACCCTATATCCTGACTTCAATCCTCTGATGAGAAACCAGACTTTGAAAAATTTGTTCGATCAAGATTTGTAAAGGGAAGCTCTGCCCTAATCATCACTCATTTGGTCTTTCCCTGTTACTTATTTCATAATCTATGCAAGGGTTTTATTAAATTCTTGTGGGTATTGACTAGTAAAGCCCAGAAAAGTGCCTGCTAATTTTCCAGGACTAAATCCCTACCAAAGTCAACACTTTCTTCACTAATTTATTTCTGAATTATGAAATTAAATATGCAGTGATTTGCTAATACTGGCTATAAAATCATGCGATACTTACAGTATTATAAGCCTAGAATAACTATTTAAGTAAAACACTGAAGTGTTAATTTTTTCCAGAAGAGATGGTTTTTTTCCCTACTATTTCTGACTAAAATTTCAGAAAAAAAACCCCTTCTCAGTCTACGCCAATGATTAAAAGTCTAAAGAGATGGATATTCACCTCCTCTTGACTTTCCAAAAGAACTGAGTGTTAACTCCTCCAAAATACCATTCTTAGAGAACAAACTGCTCTCTACTTCAGATAATTCTCAGTTAAAAGCGCAATAAATGGTTACACAGAAGAGATATTCCCACCGTATCTGTGATCCCAGTTCAGCATCCCACAGCCCTGTTCTTTGAAGATTAATTTTCTTTGGTTTGAAAACCAGCATCAGGAATTCAGCCTCACAGGAACTGTTTTATGAACAGTCACAGAGATGATTTCAGAGCTCAGAAGGTAACTGTTCCTCCCACCTCGAATTGTGAAAGTTCTGTGGCAACTATAGGAATTCTTGGGATAGGGAAGAACTCCGAGCCTTCCAATGTAAAGACATATATTCACTGGTGCTTTATTCAAACCTATCCTAAAACCCCCAGCAATACTAACTCCTCTTGAAAGACCATCTGACAGCCTTCCAATTTTCACCTTAAAAAAAATACATCCAAACGGCAGGACTTCACTGCCACCCTCTCTCTGTTATATAATGTTTGCTGGTTTAAGGCTTTGCAGACCTTTGTTCCATGCCTAAGAATGTAGAAGACCAGCCTTATGGTAATAAATGACTGCCTGGTGATTTTGATGCAGCCAATATGCACCTTTTGGTGGCCAAGGGCTCATAGACTTTGGTCACGTTTCCTCACAGATCTAACCAAGCCCCTCCTGCTCCAGGCTAATGAAGTGCTTTAACATGTGCACTGTTTAACCTGATATGTAGTTCCTTTGTTAAAGCCACCTAGCAGGGCTGTAAAGGGAGTTGTAAATCTGCAGCACAGCTCATACACTTTAAGTTAAGTTTATGCTTAATGAGATGTTTGGTTTGAGCCTGAGTCTTTCCCCCAAGTGTTTTTTCCAGCCTTTGAAACATTGTGGGATTTCTTCCAACTCCTTGCAGTCAGTCAGTGGCTGGCAATATTGAACACAGAGTTGAATGTAACAGCACAGATCTTTTACACAGGCACTCTTACCTCCCTGCTTCATGGCACATATCTGTGCGCGCACAGCTTTTATAACTGTGCAAATTCATATCTCTCTCCCATCTGGTCTTCTCTCCACTATACCGTGAAACTGTATCAGAAATACTGATGGCCAGGACATGTAAATTCCAATAAATCCTGGGGTTGTTTTCTTCTTTTTTTCTCTTTATTTTTCTTCATTTTTCTTTTTTTTTCTTTTTTTTTGTGAATTGTTTGGGCAATTTTGTGCTCAGCTTTCTAATATCTCCCATTCCTTTGATATCATTTATCTCCTGTCTTCTATTTGCATTCTTTCCTGGCTTAGTATCAGCACATTTCACTGTTTTGCTGTTTAACTCTACTTTGAGATTACCATAGAGATACTAAATAGAGCAATGTCTGTCAAAAGTCCCTGACATGACCCACAAGACATTTCCACAAGCTACAACAATTGATCGTTGCTCTTTGTTTACATTCTTTCTCCCATTTTAGTCTACACAGCAGTGTTCCCCGCCAAAACAATTGAAGTTCTTTCTCTCAACATGAATACCTGAAACAGTGTCAAATGACATACTCAGTGCTCCGTATATGCACTCACCCACATTCCCACCATGCTGTGTATCTCTCTGCTCTTTCACTGAGTGTACTGCCTTGCTTGCTGAGTGCCAATTTGGAGCATCCTGGCCGTAGCCTACAGCCTTGGTCCCCAGATCTGTAACATACAGAATTTATGTTGCGTACTAACATGAAAGGCACATTTAATATGTTTTACTTTTTACAAGACCATACTACTTGCTGTTCCTGATACCGTTTGCCTCAGTGTTTCTTTGGGATTAGTTGGATGACTTAGCTGTAAGAAGTAAACAGAACTTGGCCTAAAATATTAAAGACATTGTCCTTGATTTATGACCTTTGAGGTCAGAAATGACCATTAACTATCCAGTCTAACCCCTATATACGGAGCCCAAAATTTCTGCTTGGCTGACATGTGTTTTCCAGGAAGGGATTCAGTTTTGATATGTACACAATTGCTTTCTTGGGCAGTTTGTTTCAGCAGTTCATCACACTTACTGCTACAAATCCAAGCCTCAACGTTTGCTTAAATTTACTTGGCTTACATTTCCACCCACTGATTCTTGTAATATATTCATCTGATGCAAGACACTTTTTTTCTTGTTGTGAAGGTAATTATACACTGTAATCCAGTCAGTCTCATTTTGATAAGGAAAACAAAACGTACTTTCCAATCTGCAAGCAGTTCTTATGCTGTTTCTCCCACCTTTTTTCAGATTTCTAGCACCCACTGTGCTGCAACATACCCCAGCCATATAAGTCAACTCATATATCCCTGCTAACTTGTGCAAAGAGGATGTTACTCCTCTTCCACACCATCAGATTGAGTCTTGTGTCCAATTGCTTCCCCACAATGATACCACAGACTTTTCAAGCACCACCCTCCAGATATGATTTCTGTTGCATCAATACAGACACTATTTGTGCATGATTTAAAGTTCTTCTTTTCTGCGGAGGTCCTGCTCACTGAATTTGGGCTGTTCCATCTTCACAATTTATTTATCATTCCACCAATTTTAATTTCCTCCCTAATTTGCTAAGCATTGTTTAACTAGGGATGTACTTGTCTCTCAACCATTAAGGACAGTACTGTGGCCTGCCAAGCGTAACACCCATTTCTGCAAACTGACTCCAGAGCTTTCCTTCAGAGCTGACAGCTGCTTTTTGACACCTATCAGTCAGTTCTTAATCCACTCAGCAGTCACTCAATACCTGTTGTACAGCACTCATTTTTACTAAATGCTTAAACAGAGAAGGAAAACAAGTGTATTTGAATGCTGAAAAAATGGACTTAGGACTTCAATCCTGGAAAGTGTTAAAAAGCCTAATCCTTACTGGTGCCTAAACACTTACAAGCACACAGACTTACGTGACTCATTGTAGGTCCACAGTTATGAAACCTCATGCTTTGTATATTTTTCTGTTGATATTAATTTCTCTTATCTATGAAAGAAAAGCTTAGACTGTTGGATAGATGACACGTTGTCTTTTGTAGTCACACACACAGAGCTTTCCTTTTGTTTCTGCATCTCCACAGGTAACTATTCTTTTTCAAAAATAATTGGCAATGTCAGTGTAAATCTTCTAGATACTACTTGTCATAGTATTGAGTTCAGATTATGCAGCTTTTGTGACTTTCATCCATATATTCAAGTATTCCCTCATCTGTTTCTATCAATAGGATTTATTTATTTGTGTCACAGTGTTTCTTTCTTGTTAATTGCTTCAAGTTATTTTATGTAATTAAAGACAGATGGTAAAGCAAAGTTCAGTATCTCATCCATTTGTTAATCGGTGGCTTATGCAGCTCTATAAATGTAGCAGGGATGTTATGATTTTGGTGTTTTGTGTGCTGTGCTTTAAATTAAATACTGGGACCAATTCCGAGTTCCACTGAAGCCAATGACAAAAGCTGCCATTGACCAGGATCTCACAGTGGGAGACCATGGATGAGGAAAGCTGTGAGCCAGCTCAGTGTGGTGTTTACACTTTACAGAGGCACACAGCTCACTCGCTCCTACACCCAGGTCTCACCGCAGACCTTTGCATCAACAGCTTCCACAATGTGTCAGGGGCAAATGAGCAGCCAGGTCAGGGGCATTGATGAAGAGGTTTATGGAAACCCATCACTGGTTTCAGCATTCTCTGGGTTTATTCTATTTTGGGGGAATTATTTTTTTTTTCCATATGCAAGGCAGCAAAACATCTGTTTTCATTAAGGACATCTTGTTCCTCAGATTAGAGGAAATAACCAGAAAAGGAATAACAAACAAAAGTCTCCAGAGGGAAAAGAAGGCCGCCACGTGCTCCCTTGGGCAGCCATCTTGAACTGATGCAGAGCATTGGCAGCCTGGGAGCAGCCCAGCCAGATCCCAGACCCGGCACACATCCCTCGCTCCCGCACAGTCCGTGTGCCACTCACTGCACACCCAGCCTGTCCATGGGCTTATTTTACCCCTGCTATCTTCTACCTCCAGATCAACCTGGAGAGTGCTTTCCTCGCCCTGCAGGCTCTGGCATATTGTGGTATTTTGATGTCCTTATCATTCCTCTTTCATAAAGAAAAGGTTAACGGCATTCTTGCTGGCTTGCCTGCCCGTCCCCTGTGGGATGGACACTGGGCAAGTACCCTCTGCACAGGCACCAGCGGCAGCAATGGCTTTCTGACCAACTTACTTGCTCCAATCTTTCAGTCCAACAAGCAATTTGGCTTTATCTGTTTTGACTCAGTACGAGCCTGCTCCTATTGTTTCTCACATTCTTGCACTTCCACCACAGTATGTGACTGACAGAAAAGCAATTCCTCAATTAGACTACAAGGGGTGTGCTGGGAATCACAAGTCAGCCTAAGGATTTTTATGCTAGATCAAATTATCATAACTGACACAACATTTCCAGCAAGTGAGTTTGGAAATACGAGAATGTCCCCCAACCCCTCACCACCACAACCCACTCCCCCCCACCTCCACTCCCCCCTTCTTCCTTGGGAAAGCCAAATTAGAGAGAATAAGGATTCCTCATCGCTACTGTGAGTCATGCTCACATTGAGCACATGGCTGGTGAGGTCAGCGACAAGGGTTACTGGGCTTCAACTACAGAAAAAATGGATTTTTCTAAAAGGCATCACAGTCAGAGCAACATGAAAGAAGAGGAATGCAGAAGCCACCAAGGCCCCCAAAGGGAAGCACAGATGGATTCATGCTTCTCAAAAGAATGAGCAGAGACAGGTGGCATGGGACACTGTGCCCTTTTATTCACCTAACCTTTTAGCCCTTAACATAGACTTTTATTTCCTCGCCATGAAGGTTCACCAAAACAACAAATTCACCTATTTTACTCAGCCTAGGATGGGATTTTTAAAAATGCTAGCACCACTTACTCTGGGGAACAAGCAGTGAGGCATATTTGAAAATAACTGAGTAATTTCTGCCAAGCAGGTGTCATGCCTAAACCCTATTTAAAATTCAGACGTTGAACTTTAAGCACATGCTTAAGTCCTGATAGAGACAATGCAATTTAAGCAAAGTGTAATTCAGCATGTGCTTGAATCAGGTCACAACCGATGAAGGATTACCCGCACCAGCAGTCCAGCTGTGGATTGCAGGGTGGCACGTAAACTGCTGAATCTGCTATAGCAAGTGGGTTTTTTTCCTTTTACTCATCTTTATTTCTTCTTTTTTTGTGTGTGTTCCTGTAAAACAGGTTTCATCCTTCAGAAAACCATCTGTATTTGGCACCTATTTGGCACATTTTTACCTATTGTAAAAAAAATGACAGTTGGAAATTCCAAACTGTTTTAACTATAGAGAGAAAAAATCTTCTAATGTTGGTGCCGAAACAGAACTTAACATATTAAAGGTTGATAGTTCTTTTTTTTCTTTCTTTTTTAATTGTTAAATGCTACAGCATCAAGCAAACACACTTTACAGTCTATTGCATCGGGCTCTTTTTCAGTAGGTTGGCTCCTGCCAACAGCAGGTTCAGAACTGCCAGTTCTAATTAAAAACTTTATTTTAAAGATACATTTCACAGTTTATTCATGGCATCTTGAGAAATTTAAATTGCTGGATTGAGCAAATGGATACAGTTTCTTTTCTATTGATTCCCAAGTAATGTCTTTAATTAATTGTTTCAGCAATTCACGATTGATGTACTATGGCTGTTGAAATCAATTTCTTCTTTTCGACAAGTCACCTAGAGTGGATTCCCCTAGTTGTGCCTATTTCTTTTCACAGGATTTAGCTACATTTTCTTTTTTAATTTTGCATTGCATCAGTCTAAAAATGGCCAAAGATTATTCTCGCCTCAAGAATTTCAATGACAAATCCTTTTAGTAGTCCCAGTTGTAACAGACAGACAATTGCCATCATAAACTCTGTATAAGTAGCATTGTGAAATCTCTGATTTATAAGTATATTGCATAGCAAAAACTATTTTGATAACCCATGCTTTTCCCTGCTATGTCCAGCTCTCTGGTTGCAGAAAAATACGAGTGAAACAGTTTTCTGCCTTCTAGATTTAGTGGGAAAATAGCGCCTTCAAGAGCTGAACACCAGATCTAGAAATGCCACACCTATGGGTGGCTAAATTTTACTGAGGCTTATTTCTCTGCCACCTAAGGCACATTGAATGGAGTTAAAAAGGAGAAAAACGTAGCCTAGGCTTTTGACTTATCATGTTTTTGTAATTATTAATCAAATGCACAGTATATATTGTACTTCAATGACTGCCACTTGTAATCTCGTGTCCTTTATAAGCTTTTCAGATTAAATATATAGATTGTATATTCTATTAGGTGATGAAATAATATATCATATTTTTATTTTATTATTTGGTGAACATTAGCTACTGTAGAGCACATTACCAGCAGTAAGTCCTCCAAATAATTTGTACTGACAGTATCACATCAGAAAAAATCATTACAATTCACTAGCACCGTGTCTGCATTCTCACAACGATATAAATACACCTCAGTTCCTTAGTTGAGGGAGATGTTTGCATTTACTAACAGGTTTTAAGCAGGACACAGGGCAGAGATTCCTTAAGAGTTTCAGACTACAGGCAGCATCTTCCTGTTTTGTCATTGAGACTCACCCCTGCTTTCTGATCACACAGAAACCTCCTGGTTTTGGTGGCTGAATAACAGCCCTGAGGCAAGCACAACTGTTAACATTTGAAAGTGCTAGCTAGGAAATATTTAATGCGTTTTTAGCTACTTCTAGCAGCATTAAACTGTTGGGAAGAAAAAAAAAATCACAAACAAACAAAACAAAACAAAAACAAAACAAAACAGAACAAAACAAAAAAAAAAAGGCAACAAAAAAAAAACAGTCAATCGTATCTGATGAGCCAGATCTTCTACAGACACTCCCCAGGTCTTTTGTGGTCTACAGACCACAGCTTCAAGTCCACTGCAATGTTTGCAATCTCACCCTTAGAGCAGCTGAAAGCTCTTTGCACCTGTGTTTCTTTTTAGAGGAAGAGCTGGATCTGGCCTCAAATGCATGATAAAGAAAGACATATAATTTTGACTTAAGAGACATATAACTAAACCACCAATATATTCTCTTAATTCAAAGCAGGAATAGGGGAAACATCTCCAAATCCAAAGAATGTATTATATCATCAACTCCTTGTTTTTAAGTGGTTCCAAATCATCAAAAAGATTGTGTAAGAGCAGCTGATTCCCAATATAGATATCCTTTTCTTGGGCACCAAGTCATGCCAAGACCCCGGCTGAAATTTTACAAGCGTCTCAGATTGTACTTTAAATAATAGTTATTAGTCATAAGGATTGGCTACCTTTCTTTTCTTTGAAAAGAAGCTATAAATGTATCATCATGTATTCATTTCTGAAATCATCATATTGTTCTCCAAAAGAGTTGGGTTAAATTTACAAAATTTAGAAACACATGTTGTGGGACGTGTTTAGGATGCTTCTACTCCTAAACTCAAGTTTAAGAGCGTGTGTCCCATCCCAGTTGTGAATTCTATGAAAAGTATGTTCAGGCAGAAGTATGAACATTTCTGCAAATTTCTGAAGGTGGAATTTCCTCCTTATTTACGTAAAACATTTTCTTCTTGAATACAAAAAAAACCCTAATAATTACTTTTATTCTTTCATTGGTGTACCAGTTCCAAGGTCCAGTCATTAACTAGGACTCCAAGTTAATAAATGCTGTATGAACAGGGAGGAAGCAAATTTTCCCTGCCCCAAAGGGTTTGTAATGTAAACTCCTAATTTAAAATTCATTAATTTTACACATCACCTTACATAACAATCACAATGCCATAAAGGAGTGAACATATGCTTGTAATTAAAGCCATGGCAGTCTCATCCCATTGTATGAAAAACAGCTCTATCATAATGGTCCTGAGTTCGTGCCAGAGTAGCAGCTAATCATGGGAGAAAGATGATCTAACACTTACAGAACATGAAAATAGAAATGAAACGTCCTAGTTCCAGCCTATTTTCTCTAGACTTGCTGGGTGATCTTGTGCGTGCTACTTAAGCTTTCCGCCCCTCAATTTACCCATGTGCAGAACAGCAATAACAGTATTTATCTGACTCAGAAATGTTTTGAAAGAATAAATTCATAAATCATTAAGTCTCTTACGCACTCTCAACACGCTTTCTACACAGCACACATTATAGAGGCTCTCGAGAAGTACACATGGACTACTGGTTTTAGCCCCATAATGCCTCTAAAAAGTAGAGTTCGGGGAATATGTGACAGGAGTAAATAGATCTATCTTGGTTAAAACCTTTCTATTCCTGTTCTATTTGCATTTCACCTCTAATATGCAGTAAGGATAAAGTTAATCAAATTCATTTTGTCACTTCTTGATTTACAACATTTTTAGCAAATGTATGTTCAGAAACTCAGACCACGGTTTTCTACATAAAACTTGTGGAGAAACTCCTTTTATTCTTAATCTGTATATTGTTTTGGTAAGAGATATCGAATTCTTTAGAAATTGAAAAGGTCACAGTAATACATTACAAGGAGAGAGATTCTGGTAAATGCTACTTTGGATGACTTTTCATCCCAAAAGAATCCAGGGATATTGCTCAGCAGTCGTGGCATCACTGTGCTTGTACCTGGCAGGAAATGCCAATACTAGATCATCAAGGTCAGTAGTCCCATTCATCGACAAAACCATTCATGATATGACAATGAATGAAATGTCTTGAAAGTCAGCACTCTCTGATTCTCTGTGCAGATTTCACAGCTCAGGACAGAGCCAGTCTATCAGTGGCATACTTTCAGCATGTCTGTAAAGTCACGTCCCAATAGAGATAATGAGGTCCCATTCATTATTTGCCAAAGTGCAGCAATTTAAGCCTGACTCTCTTCTGCTGGAAAATTAAGTGTTTGAAATCTAGACCTGATCCTACCTTCACTGAAGTCAATGATATGGCACCACCTGATTTCAAGGGAGCAGCAGCAGACTTTTGTAATGCAGAGATCACATTAAATTCACTTACCCTTCTCTCACAGAGTGAAAAGCAGGTCATGGGTCTGATGTTTGCAGCAATAATGAGGAGGCTTTAGAAACTGAATGGGATGTAGCTGATTATTTTAGCACAAATTGAACTGAAGTACTAATGACTTACCAAGCATTATTCTTATCTGTTGCACAACCAGCACATGATGATGTCCAGAAATAGTGTAACATCATACTTAGTTCAGCAAAAGGCTCAAGGGTTGATACTCTGTTCACTCTCACTGACATAAATCAGGAGGCAACCTCACTAAAGCAATTGAATTACATAAGACTAAAATTAGTGAGAGGAGAGTTAGACCTGAAAAGGACCTCTCCAGGCAGGGAAAGAGAAGGTGTCACCTGCCCCCAGCACTGTCTATCTGAGTCAAGGATCACCCCAGCCTGCTGCGGTTGTGGAGGGCTGAGCCCCAGCAGGGACTGCAGCAGCCCTTTTGTCACAGTCTGTGGTACCTTTGCTCAGGGAAAAAAAGGTTTGAGACCAGAGAAAAGGTGACTTGATGGGACCACCCCAAAGGAAGCCACAGGGAAGATCAGATACTTGGATTTTACTGTGACACCAACTTGTCTCAGTCAGACCCAGGCCAAAGCACAGGGCTGCTCTGAGACAGTTTGCCTGGCCAAAGAGCTGGCACACAGATTGAGCCAGATATCCTGGAGATACGCTCTCTTTTTGACACTTGTCCTATCCCCCTGATAAACACAGCTGCCCCCAGCAGAGAGGCATTGGCTGCTTCTGACATTGGCTCCTAATTTCCCATATTCAGTGCAAGATATTAATTTAAGTTTTTCTCCAGTTTTAATGCAATTTACTCACATACGTTATTCAACCCCCCGTGAAAATGCAAATTTCTTGGTCCAGTATTCAGCTCCACTCCTTCTTGGCCATGGCACATTCCCCACTACAACACGGTGATGTGCTCTGTGCACTGCCCTGCCCTGCCCTTATTGCTCACCAAGATCCTGCCCTCAACTGCAGGGTGCTACCACAAGTCCCCAGATTGTCCAGTGGAGATCACAGCCCCTCATAATGTCCTGCTGTGAGTAGCAGGACAGACAGTAAGGCTACAGGTGATCGTACAAGATCCCATTTGACAGTAAGTCAGGCAGCATTATTCTAACACCAAGAACCAGAAACCAACCTTTGAGCAGGACTCTGAGGCTGACAAAGCCATGCCCTTCCCTATTCAATGCGTGTTTCTACATTCTGAAGTCAGAGAGACACTGAGAGTATCACCAAACAGCCCCTTACATCTTTTTACACAAACCCAGTATCATATTCTAGCAAGAGAGCCACAGTATTTCCAAATCCAGCAGCATATTCATCAGGAGACCCTTAACTCATTCTTCCCCTTATGCACAGCAAACACTTGTACTTCTATAGCTGTGAGCATCCTCTTTTATGTACAAAAACGTAAAATTAAGATAAATAGTTCCTGTCCAGAAAAATCAGCATTCATTATAATGAACAACTCTGGCTTGTAAAGTTAAGGGGTCTTTTACATAATAAATAAACTGTTCACCAGCATTATCTCTTTAACCAGTATTTTAGCTATTTTATAACTATCTGCAAGTCAGCATCTTACATGGCTCAGAAATATTAACTAAATTGAAGACTTAAACTAAATCAATGCTCAGCAGAACTGTAGCCTTACTTTTGAATGCCAAGCCACACTACAGAAAACTTTGTTAGAAAGCAAAGAGAATGTTATTTTTCAACAGAACATGTGTGTGTGTAAAGGAAAACATTATTCACAGCTAAAGTTATCCATGAAGTACAAATGCAGAAGATCAAGAATTCTGAAAATCTCCTATGTACTTTAGATTAAGAACAAAAAACTTTGCATTTTTCTATAATACCTTGCACCTGAGAAGTTTTAATTAGATAACAATAATTAAGTCTGTCTGATAACATCACTGTGATATATGTCTTCATTTACAAATGGGTATACTGAGAATGAAAGTGGTTCTTTGTTTCAATTTGTGCCTTACCCAATCAAAGAACAAAACAGCAAGAACTTATGATGTCCTGGCTTCCACTTCACTGGTCAAACTTTTACCAGATCACATCTCATGCCAACAGGACCTCATGCTAACAACCTCATTGTATTTGAGTGGGACCCAGAGTTTTCAACTCCATTATTGCAGTAACACTTCATCACTTGTATTCCTGTCTATTAGCTTAGCATATACAACTGTTTTTACAGCCAAACAAAACAAGTTTAGGAATTCACATATTTTTATTTTAATTATTAATTATATTGTTTTCCAAGAACCTCATTTAAAATACCATTGAAAGTCTTTTTCTCATTTGTCAAAAGCCCCAGTAAATTTATTCCCCTTTTATGTGGTACTGGATTATTTACTCTTCATTTTCTACATGGAACAAGCCCTGACTAGTTACTAGATGGCAGACATGACATGTCCAAATCCCAGAAACCTGCTTATTTTACTTCATAGGTCTTTTGAGGGTTTGGCTGTTTTCCTGATCTTGCACATGTGAGCTCCATCTTTCTGCGAATGCATCAGCCAGCCTGCCTGAGCTAGTCACAGGCAGAATTAGTAAAATCAGGCATCTGCAGATGTTAGGCTACCAGAAATGAATACCAGTGCTGTAGTTTAGGGGCTTTCATTTGGTGAAGGACTGTGGGACTTGGCAGTGTGGAGGGAGTTGGGATACTCCCGCACGATACTCCTGCTTATCTGCATGAAAAGGAGTGGCAGGGTTTATAGGCTTTAGCAGCAGCATGGATAATGAGGACAGAGCAGCCTGACCGATGGAAGTGTTGAGCAAACACGACTCCCATTTGCTTCAGCACTTTTGTAGATCAGATCCTCAAGGTTATTTGCTTTTTGGAATAAGTCCGTTGTGGTCTGCATCAGCCTTTTCTCTTGGCAGTGGTGGCCCACGCCATTCCTTGTTGGCTTTGGCCAGCCGTGACCAGCATGGCTCCTGATCACAGACCATGTGATACAGTTATTTTTAGCATATCAAATGCGCAGAGAGACTAAACGCCCAGTTTTTGCAAACTTATTGAAATGCCTGTTTCCTCTCATTCAAAGCATTTCTGTCTCCAGGTCCAGCAAACCGCTGCTTTTGACAAACTACAAGTCACCATCTTGCTACTGAGCAGACTGTGCTTGGGAGAAAAGAATCAGTTAGATAATAAAAGTGTTAGAGGATTTGTTTATTTTGTCACTTTGTTTATCTTTTTGGTCTTATTGTTCTGTCAAGAAACCAAAAAATTAAAGACTACGTCACAATTACTCTTTGTTTTGACTCACACAAACCAAAAAAGATGGGTGAATGATGGCTCTCACAAGCTGCATCCATTACCACTGCTGTCCCTTGGAAGGAGCCTTTGTTCATTTTTCCTCACTTCTGGCTTCTCATCAGGAAGGGCCAATAAGGAGTGACTCTTCTTTGAGGTGATCTGCATTGTTTTCTCTTCTGTATTACTAGGAAAGAAAAGAAACTAAGCAACACAATATAGAATTCTGACTTACAGAATGCTAAGTATTTTTTTCCCACAGACTTTACTACCTCCCTACATCACTGCCATTGATTTAACTGTTTCGCTGTGTGAAAAGCTCATCCTCTACTAGGCTGAATTGCTGAGATATTGTGTACTGCATGATTCATATGCTCCCCCGAAGAGCTTATTTGCAGGGTTTTCATAAGGAGAGAAAATAACCTAACACAGCTGTAAATGGATTGATTTATTTAAAAAAAAAAAGAGTTTTCTAAAAAAAATTCCTGAAACTAATTGCAATGAGTTTAAGCTTTTCTACAACGAATGAGACACAAAGGGGTCTACCCAAGCAAATTCAATTGCATTGCAAATTATCTGCCTACCTGGGTACAGATCCCTTCTTTGTCTGATTGAGAATATAGATATAGGCATGGGACTGCCACATGACTACTTTGTTGCAGAGCTCATCTGCCTCTTTCCATCCCCCTTTCCCCATTTTCTGCCAATCTGTACTTCCTCCCCACTGTCAAATGCTCCCCTGGTCTACCTCTAAAAATGTAGCCCTTAAAACATCCTGACAAGCTCTATGGACCTGTACAGCAACAAGGAAAATTTGGCTATCGGGGGACAATTTGTCACACGCACTGAACTTAGCTCAGAGCCTCATTAGATCCACATACGGAGCTTCAAGGGTATTTGCTTGGGATGGGCTGTGAACTTATCTCAACCAAAGGTAACTCCCATTCACTGGCAGATGGAGGAGGTGGTGCCAGTAACATTACTAGGTTCAGAAATACAACATAGCTTGTCATAACATGTTGCTCTGGCAACATCTGTTAACAGCCCACAGAGCTATGTAGCATTTAAGCCAGATATAGCCATAATGTAGTTTTTTTTCACTGAGCTGCAGCTATTTGTGCCTTTCTGAGACAGCAACATGTATTATTTGCTCCTGGCCTCAGAAAACCCCACCATCTCTTTCAGGGATTATTTCCATTTTTCTGGCATTAGGCTACAATGCCATGCCAGGTGCATCTCAGTAACGGCCTTTTTAGAGATGTCAAGCTCAGAATTACACCAAATTCCTTCAGACACTCCTGACAACACTCAGTCAGCAGCAGAGTTTGGTCTAGACATCATTGCTTGTCAATCAAAGGAGTTAATTTCTTACAGGAACTCCTCCCAGCTTCACCATCACTTCAGATCCTTAACAACATGGCATCCAGTTTCATATACTCTATTCAGCAATGGGGAAGCTAGCCCAGTACCACCAGGAAAGACTATAGAAAAATACATTTTTGCTTTTGAGTTCATATTTATGACCATTTTGAAGTGTTACAGTCTCCTACGAACCATGAGGTCATATCAACAATTTCAAATACTGTATGACAAATGTAGTCTGCAAAGAGGGGTAGGTGATAGGGAAAGAGACAAGGACTCCTGCTTTCCTGTGCACCATCAGGATTTTATCACAACTCACTGGGTTTTTTTATATTTTTAGAATTTTTCATGTTCAATGCATGAAAGGGGTGACAATTTTCAGAGTGAAAATTACGTGAGAATATTTCTGTTGTGATAAGGGAGCCCTTCAGGGTCTCTACAGAGACAAAAGTCAAAAGAGGTTAATGCATGCCACAGCTGTGCCATACCCTTCCTCTGGCTCTAGTAAGCCTGGTGGGTTTTTCCACTGAAACAGCAAGGGATTTTCCTATCAGAAGGCAGCTGATATCAGCAGATCTCCCAGCTTATCTAGATGTCGCATCTCTTCCAATTTAAATGCTACATCAGTGGTTATTAAGCCTGCATTGCAAAGAAATAAAACTAAGGAAAACATTCTGGAGGGTGCTCTGGATTCCATTAAAGGATTGAATTTCTCACTATATTACACTTTTTCCATATGGCCGAAACATGGAGCTGAATACACTCGTATACTGCTAGTTGTATAATCCCAGATGGTGACAAATGACCTCATTTCAACAGCAACGTATAGATCTTTATGACACCAATGCTAAGCCATGCTCTTGGGATATTCTCTCCAAACAATGAATGACTGGCAGATAACATAATGTTTAACTTCTGCCTTCACTTTTGTACACACTTTATGGCTAGCGCTGCAGAGCTACTCATTCGTTAAGTACTCAACCTTGTAACAGCGCTCAGATGACACGAGATATTCCCTGAGCTGCCAGCCAAGGATCTCCTCTGGCCCACGAAGGTCAACTGTGGTGCAGGCAGTGTGTCACAATGTGTGTGTAAAGATATGCTCTGGCAGGGTAGAAGTGAGCTGATAACGTCTTACCCCTGCTTGGGCCCTTCAGCTGCCTCTTGGGGAAGCGTGAAAGGCTGCCAAGCTCAAGATGTGCTGCATCCTGCAATTTGGCTTTCCAGAGAAGAACAACCCCTCCCCCCAAACTCACCCACGCAGTTCTTTACCCCAAGAAGAGGTCATCACACAAAAAGTAGATAGGAGAGAAAAAAGACTGCACACTTGACTGTAACTGCAAAAGAGAGAAGTCCAGAGTCCTCTTGAGATGTTGTGTAAATGGAAAGCAATCTGGGCTGTCTCCATTTTTTACAGAAAGACCTCTGTGCTTTTGTGGACTTCATGGCCTGCCAGATGGAGACGGCTCCAAGTAACACTGAGCTCTTATTGCTGCAGAAAACCAAGGAGAACTATAACCCCAAGTACTGCAGGTGTAGGAGGGAGTACTTGCTCAGATGGTGATTCATGTCAGCATCTGAATAAATAAGGTCAGACAGCCAGAGATTATTCCAATGAAGGGGAGTTGATTTGTTTGGGGGGCAGAAAGGAGGGGCTGTTTGTTTGTTTCGCATCATTATACTGTAACCCTGGCCTACTCTGACTTGTTTTTGGTTTTTTTTTCCTAAGATTCAGTACTTATTTATTTTAATTAAGACCTCAGTTCAGCAGAACATATAACTGGGTGTAACCTACCTGAATTGGAATAGCTGTATCAAAAGCATAAATCCTAGTGTTAGCATACACTGTGTAGTCAGCATAAGGTAGCCTATATAAACATATCTGCAATCTGTTTTAAGGAAGATGTCTCCACTACAGCCCATTAAAAATAAAAAAATCACTTGCCTCAAAGGGGTGAAAAAGGATTAATTAGTTAGTGCTCGTGCAGCACTGTGAAGATACAAATTGTGGGACTGTGTTATTAGTAAGCAAAAGATGCCAACAGGAAGCAGCATTGTTAAAGGCACGAGGACTGACAATGGTTTTGTTCTCGCATTTGTAAATGATTCGTCTGCTATTGAGAGGTGTTGGCGTTTCAGCCTAGGAGACTGAAATCCTCTTTCTTCACCCAAAAGAGCCTTCATGGGCTGTGCATACTTTCTCACACTCCCTCACTAGTGTTCCTCACTCTTAGCTTATAGATGCTAGACAGTAGCCCATTCTCCATAGTCCTTTTATTGCTTGGCCTCTGCCTCAGCTGCCAAGAGGGGTGCATTTAGACTCATTGTTATGGTAGCTTTTATGATCTAGACATGGTGTCTAGGATCAGAGACTTCCTAGCAATTTTGCATATGCTGCTGCACTGCCATCAGAAGAGAAGAACTCCTAGTAGCCAAAAATGTGGGCAGAATTGAAAGCAATGACCTACAGATGAAAGGCACCCCATCTGGGCCAGTTAAGCCATCCAGCCCCTGAATGCCAGCTCTTCACTGAATGAAACCGTATTGTGATGTGATGCTCAGAAGGGAAAAAAAAAAAAGGAAAAAAAAGAAGCAGTTTTAAAATATCTGTGGATAACGACTGTCTAGAGCTAGGGCTACAGACATTCAAACCTTGCTTACATAATATTTCTATCACGCATCGTCCTCCCACCCAACTCTCCACATCATGCCAAGGTGCTGGAGGGAGGTCTTGTTCTTATTTATGCAGCATGAATACAAAATCAGAGAGGGTGGCAGAAACTTTCCACAGAAAGGTATGGTGCCTTGGCATGCTGAGGAAAATAGTAGAGCAGGAACAGCTTGTAAATGAGGGGGAAGAGAAGGATTAAAGAAATTGAAATAACGGTATTCAAGTATTTCCTCAAAAAACAGGATGACTGCAGTCCTTTAAATCCAAAAACTCAGGGAGAAAAATACAGAGCAAAGCATCTTTTCTCCCTATGTTTGTTATATTGCTCACTTAGACAAGCAAAATCCTTTTTTACCCCATTGTCCTCAGCTCCTTTTTCACCCCGTTGTCCTCAGCTCCTGACACACATATGACCTCTGTCCTCCTTCTTTGCAAACGGAGGCCAGATGAGGAAGGTGGTTTTGTCACCTGGAGTTAATTTATTCCAGTCTCTGCTGTGCTCTGCTGCTGTGTTGGGGTGGAACCTTTTCAGATTTCGAGATGATAGGAGAAATAAAAATGAAGCAGCAGAGTATGTGTGGCGGGTGGCCGAGTCATCCTATCACCACGTATTTGTGTAGTTTCTTTTAGTGCCATCCAATCTTTCCTTCTGTCCCTAAATGGCCTGTGTTGAAAATGTCCCTGCTTACAGTTGCTCAACTGGAATGAGGACAAATTGTTTGCAGTGGCCCCCTTCCAAATGCTTGTGCTGTAACTTTTGTCTTGACTAGTCTCTGGAGATATCTCTAGAGTGAGTTTCCTATGACTCGTTTGAGCTACCCCTAAGTCATGTCAGATTTTCTTCCTCTAGTCTTTCAACTTTGTAGCAGAAATCTTGTTTAAAACACCCCCTTCACAGAAAAAGCCAGAGCAGGCAGAGGCTTAATGCTGTTATGTCACAAGTTCCCCAATGAATTAAAAGTGAGGGGGTTGGGTCTTGAGGGTGCCCGAGGTTACGGAGGGGTTCTAGCGGGCAAGGAGACCCACAAGCACAAAAGGGATGGCCACACCAAGCAGCTCTGGGTTATTAAGGCCCAGTGGTGTTAGGACTGCATTGCCTTCCACACTAAGACATCAGCCACTTTTGTAAGTATAAATGCCTGGCCCCTTGGCCCTCCAGACTGCTTCAGTTCAGCACTGAAGGGGTCATGAAGGTACTCTTCCCCCTCACACTCACACGTGAATTAGTCCAGGATGACACAGCATCGGAAAAAAAAGTGGGTTAGCAAAGCCTGAAGAACTAAGCCAAGAAAGGAAGGGTTTATAGTTCCAAAAACCATTGGATGAAGTTTTGCACGTAGACTCATTAATAGATGTTACAGAAGAAAAGGTTCATTCCTGCCCTTAGATGCATGACCTGTTAGACATGTATATATATCAATAATATTTTCCAAGGATAACTGAATCCAAAGGCCATTGTCTACTTGTTTTTAATGAATGTTAAATATTAGTTTTTCATCAAGTGTACAATCTGCTTTTAGAAAATAAATACAGAGTTAATGCTATGAAATGGTCTCCTTCAATACTGCTAGGGCAGAAAACCAGGCCTGTGTAAAACGTCTTCCCTGTCCCTTCACACACTTTGCAGAAGATGATCTGAGCATCCTCAGGCTGAGGGAGAGTGAAGCCAGGAGACGAGACTGCCATGGCTCCACACAGGGCCCCTGGGCATGGGGAGCAAATTGCAGGACTATCAACCCTTCTGCCTCTTGGCTGGAAGTAACCAGCCATCACACAGACCCCTTGCTGGTTCCCCAGGAAGGCTTTTGCCTGCTTAGATTTCCCAGGGTTCCCAAGTCACTGGGGTACCCTCCTATGCAGCCCCCCTCAAAGCACCTCAGCACCTTTTGCTTTGTGTCACAGGAAATGGGAGTGTGGAATGAAAAAAGAACAATGGAGCTTAATGAAGGCATCCTGTGGTTCCAGTCATGGGGTTGTTCACTTTGCACTTTGGGTGGTGCATCACATTGCAGTGGCATCTCCTGCTCTGTGACCGTTTTCTGGTCTCCTGACTCAGCAGAGAGGTAATCTCCACTGCAGACATATCCCTGTATCTCTGAGATAATATTACCAGCTACAAGTGGACAGAGCACAGCCAGCCAAGGCATTCCAGACACTAGGGGCTGCTCAGTGTTATGAGGCTTAGCGAATACAAGGATTTTGTATGAAGTTGCCATTATTCTGGGGATTTAAAATCTTTGTCACTGGCTCTCTTTTGTTCATTATTTTTTTCTTTTTCTTTCCTTCTTTTTTCTTTTTTTTTTTTAACACAACCAGTCTCATACTGTGCCTCTGCCTCCCAGTTAGCCAGCCAAATGATTGCTTGCACTGCACCAGGATATCACAAAACACTGAGACTACTTTGTTTTTCATTAGCACTAGAGGGGAAAAATAAATAAACTGGGCTCATGGTTTATAATTGCATATGTAATTACCATTTTAAGACCACTCTTAGCAATACAAATTAGCTCACTGCCCTTTGTATCATCTCTGCAGTGCCTCTCAGAGCACACGTAAGCCATCTCATTTTTTGTCCATCATGCAGCCAGATTCCAATCTCGGATGTGCTGAAAACAGTGTGATGTACCTCTAAAAATGATCTGCTCTACTTGCAAACACAGTGACCAGCATTTGGAGCCATGCCTTGACATTCACTATGTAGTTGGAAGAAGAACCTGTCCAGGCCAATCTTTGGGTCCAGTCCAGCTGGCAAACACTGTATAGCACAGCAAATTTTTGTAGAGTTACTCCTGGTTTGCTTTGTTTCCAGCATCTCAACAGATCCATGGGAAGAGATCTGCTGACGCCACAAAGGCAGAGTCTGCACTTGGCATGATTGCTGTCTTCCATATGAGTAGTAGGGAAGATGAGGAGCTTTGTGTCAATAAAATGCAACATTATTTACAATTCAACTTCTAAAAGCTGCCATAAAGTAGTGAATAGTGATGAATAAGTCCAAAGCCATTCTACTCTGTTTTGGTTACTACTTTATGCTCCCAGAGCTCATATTTTCAAAGGGACAAAGCAGAGACGCCCAGAGGAGAGGAAGTCTCATTCTAAGAAGCCATAAAAAGAAATGCATGGCCACAGATCAGGGGATGATTTTATGTCTCACATGTTTTCTGACCCTATGAAGAGCAGCTTTAAATTGTTGCTCTCCTTCTTCATTTTAGAGGAGGCTGAAGCAGACACCATAGTTTACAAAATAGCGGGTGGGCATGAATCCTGAAAAACTAGATCCATAACAAAATCTTGGTCACTGAGGCCAGAAGGACCCCTTGCCTACCCTTCTGTCTGTGGCAGGATTGATCTAATTATTCTATAACTGTTCCTGCAGATGGGTGTCTGGCCTTGAATAACTCCAACAACAGTGATTGTCCAACGGCTCTTGGCAGCTTGTCCAACTGCCGAACAGTTCTTCTACAGTTTTGCCTAATATTTAACCTAAAACTTCCCTTCTGCTTCAGCCAATTATTATTTGTCCCATCTTTGTTGACTAATGAGAATAATTGATCTTGTCCTCTTTATAACATTCCTTTATGTCTCCTGTTGTTATGTTTCCCGCACTCTACTTTTGCCTTTAGGCTAAAGGTGCCAAGTTATCTTAACCTTTCCTCTTAGATCTGAATGCCAGACTTCTTACCATCTTTCCTCCACTCTAAATTCTTCAATTTGTCCACGTTTTTTTCATACAGAATTGAATGCAGTTACTCCAGTTATGCTTTAACCAGTGCCAAGCAGAGCGCAATAATTACTTCAGTAACCTTACTGACCCCATCTAATAACAAAGGCAAAATGCAGCATGTAATTAAAATCTAAAAAAATAACTATTTTTAAAAGCTAATTGCCTTAACAATCAGAACATTCTACAGCTCAGAAGACACACACTAAAGAATTTAAAGGTTATTGTTCATTCAAAAAACATCTTTTTCAATTATATTCCATGTATTATATTTTGAGCTATGTTCAGTTTTACTCCTATTAGGAATGGTCTGCACTGTATCTCTCACGCTCCCTCACCCTCTGTTTATTTCCTGCAGATTTAACTCCTAGAAGCTCCACGGGGTCCTGTCTACAGTAGGGATGTTCACTAAGGATTTCCCATTGTTTTGAGCCCTTCTCTAGCTCCACCAGTATGGCACAGCAGAGAGCTCCCACTCATGCTTTTGATCTTTTAGGCTATTACTATGTCTTCCAGTTTCACTAATGTCAGTGGAGCAGAGCCAACACTGAGGCATTTTTAGAAAGCTTCCTTTACAAGGATAAAGTATTCATCTCGTTTGCCAAGTCCATGGTGCCCTACCTTGAATCTCCTTTTCTCTGTGGTCTGGCTGTTTTTCTTTTAAAGGCCCCTCTGTCCTCTTCACATCATCAACATCGTACATGCCCATCACAGTCTGTAACTGCATGTACTCCTGCCTTTCAATGGATGCCTCTTCAGGAATAGAAATCCTTGTTACAACCAGCACAAATGATTCAACACTACTGTCAGTCTGCTGACAACAGCCATTCTTGGAAAATGGTTACATGAATTTCTGGAATCCCTAAAAATAAACAAATTTGGCTCCATTAACAGGAATGGCAAATTCAGACTGCAAGCTCACTTGACTGAGCCAATGCATTTAATTAAATTGGTTTGCTATTACGCTGATAAGCAGAGATATGACTGTTGTTAGTAGACGTAATAGTTTCTATTCTTGTTGCCTCATAGCACCTTAACTAAATTACAATTGTTTTGTTGGAAAACATGTCTGTGAACACCTCCAGATAGACAACACAGGAAAATATTCCTAGCAATATAAAAACCAAGAGTGTGATACTGCATGGTAGATAGGACAAAAAGGAATAGGGTTAAGATTGCAGTAGGGAACATTCAGATTTGACTTAAGAAAAACCCAACTGTGAATCATTGGAATATATCATCTGGGCATTGGAATAGATCATCTTGATTTTCCTGTACTGTATTATCTTCTAGTACAAGTTAAATGAACAGCTGACAGGAATGACCCAGGCATAATCGGTCCTACTTTGTTTCACACTGGTGATTGAGGTTCTATTGAGGACCCTTTCACCTCTGTTTTTCTATGGTTGTATTTCACTTTAAATTTCTAAAAAATGAGGTAAACTCCTGATCTCATTTACACACATTCGAGCCTCTAATATTCTATAAAATCTGTACATTTACAAATGAGGTCAGAATTTGGCTTCCAATAATAACACATTGTAACACGCCAGCAATTGCTCCATAACATGGAAAAGGCAAAGTACCTTGTTGTATAGGTCTTGTCCCTTAAACAGTACATACAAGGCAAAATAATTACTGTTTTTATAGCTAGACCTCATCCAAGCACTTGTGTAAGACCTTCTCATATAGCTAGGTAAAGTAACACCTCCACACATTTCCACCTGGAGAAGAGGTAGCTTTGGAGGTCTGAATGAAATCAAACAGAAATACCATCTGCAAATTTATAGTGTACAACCAGGCACTGGTTGGAGTCCAAGCAAACACGAACTTAAAAGACCTTGTATGTTTGCATGGTTCTTTGGTAGTTAGGTATTTTCTTCCTTCTTTGTTTATTACAGTGTTCTGGATAGAGATTAAATTTAATAGCTCAGTATTTGTTTTTTTTTCCACTTACCTTGAAAAAAGATTTGCACACATTTTTGTAGCTAGATTAAAAACTGCCAAGTGGTTTTTTAAACAATTCTCAGGTCTTGCAAAGGAGTTGTTCATGGCCTCTTACATACAAGTACGTCCCTGGACCCACATCAGGAACTGATCCCGTCCCATGCAAATAAAGCTTTACCTTCTTTGGCCAGAAGCAGAAAAGCAATTCTGCTTAAAACATGCCAGGACACAAAATCCCCATTGTATTCCACTAGCAAAATCTGCAATAAGACTCAATTTAAAGCCTATTTCGGTTGGTTAAAGGCTTGCCATCAACTCAGTGAGGTTTGGGACAGGCCCTTAACAAACGGGTCTTAAGGACAGGAAAGCCTCCCTATACACGATAGCTCTTAGGGAAATCACTGAGGTCAGCAGAGGCTGATTGACTTCAGCAGATCACTGAGGTCAGCAGATGCTCAGTTGGAAAAGAATTTTGTGCTGATCCAAAGCTATCAGAGAAATAAGAAGGTGGGAAAATGGAAGAGAGTGAGTCCTCCCCACATGTCATTCACCTGCAGGCTGCCAGCTCTACAGTGGCTGGAAAAGCCAACCAGAAATGTTCTTTGGAAGTGACTAAAGAGGTCAGCGCTCCCACACTGTAGAAATGACTGCATGATGTGGTTTTTATTTTTAAAATAAATTTAAGATTCCATCCCCTAATTCACACAAAAGTTAACAAAATAAGGTATTTTTTTAATGATGTACAAATCAATATTATAAAAATAAGTAAATATTTTCCTTGGCAAGAAAATATCAAATACCTCCTCATTGTAACATGCTAGTTTTGTATTTACACAGTGTAAAATGTCCCACATTACCATAATATGTTAGTAGCATGAAAATTTTTTATCTGCCATGTCTTAAACAAAGCTTGAGTTACTGTCTGCAGTGCCCTTAAGCTAAATGTCATAGTCTTCACAAGATTGAAACAAAACACAGAGAGCAGCGAGCAGTAACCACATTAAGGTTTAATGCTTATAAACACAGAAGGTTTAACACTTGGCAAGCCAAAATTCCCCTATGACCTGAAGACATGCAGATCATGACCTGAGAATTAAGCACTGCGTTAAGCAGTCAAGCTGTCTCCCTAAAGAAAAGACAAAAATAGCCAAAGACTAGCTGAGCCATTGGGTTGGCATATGTCAGGTGAGACCAGGCCCAATTCACAGTCGACCTGTAGCCATGTGGGGCCAAGCCTGACCTAGCCCAGTCTTTCTAGGCAGGGCTTCCTAAGGAGAAGGATTTTCAGAGGCGCTCAGCACCCATTGTCCCCACTGACCCCCAGGGAAGGGGAGCACTTAAGCTATCATGCAACCACGTCTCAACAGAAAGCTTCCGGTATTAGCTGGCAGGAGAGAGACAAAGTGAAATTACTTTCCCCTGTGTATTCCTAACCGTGAAGATGCCCCCTTGCTTGTCCTGTCTCCCTTCAAGGGCTTCTCCTAAAAGCAAGTGCCACAGTCTAGACAAGCCTAGGGATAGAGGAGGAAAGAGAAGGAAGTGGGGAAAGTAAAACGTGAAACAAAGGTTTTGAACTAAATGCTTAAAGATACATAGGTCAGCCTTTGTTAAAAAAAAAAAGAAAAAGAAAAAAGGGAAAAAAGGGAAAAAAGGGAAAAAAGGTCTGCAAGGCAGAGAAGTTGATTTGGGAAAGATGAAGGTCAGCAGAGCAACAGCTCCAAACATCAGAGATGAAGAGGAGGAATGCAGCAACAAGAGGGGAGTGTTAAACAGCTGCCTGGGGGAGCTTAAAAGGGATGTTCAGCATGCTCAAAACACTCTAATTTTGCCATAGTAGATCTTCTTGTGCCAAATTCCCACACAGAAAAATCTCAGGGACATGAGACTGACCTGGGTATCATGGTTTTACTTCTCTTGCTTTCTTCACTGCAAGCTGTGTTTAGCTTGTAAACACATGAGTGTTCTATTCTCAAGTATTTATTGCATTCCTTACACGACATTTTTGAGAGTTGATCAATATGAATCTTATCCATGAAGTTACTATACAATTCCTACTGGATTAAAATTGGACATTTCTCCGTTTATTGGTAAATTGCCAAATGCTGTTACAAGTAACACTCAATTGTAATAAACTTTTATTTAGGGTCCTAAGGTGCTCATTACAGAGAGATGTGTATATACATATGTATGTGTGCGTGTGCATGTGCGTGTGTGTGTGTCTTAAATTAGGCAACAAAAAAATCCCATGCTGCATAAGACCTAATCAAAAGGCAGAATTTCCAATCTGGAGGGAATCTTGTTATTTCAACTTTCATTTCCCTCCAATAACAGGCCAAGAAATCAAAATATCAATGAAATAAACTGGTGGAGCGCAAATAGCAGAATAATTTAGGTTTGAAAATGTCTATAGACAAAATGCTGTTGCTTCCAATTGAAAATATGATTGTCCCAGGCTGAAAAGCCCTGGAATATGATCTTCTTCTCACATGGCTAGAAATCAAGACTATTCTGCTAGAAATCCATGAAGTTACATTGGTGGAAACCTTCACATGAGTAATAAAAAATACACAGAATTACAAGCATTTGATAAAGCCAAGTGCTTTGGAAAGCTTTGCTCTTTCAAGCTTCAGGGCATAAAGTAACCTAGGAATAAGGAGGAAGTTTCATGGCCTATCTGCACAGCTGGGATAGTGCAGGCCAGGCAGTCACAATGCCTCACCAGGACTGTGGGGAGCACATCTGCTCGGCAGAAATGCAGGAACATCCATATTCTCTTCTGCTTAGCAAATGCTGGGATTATGGCACACGCTGGACACGGGCTAGTGAATATGACTTCTGAATGGCAGGGTCCAAACTGTCTGCGGGGCTCCACAGGCAGCTGAGAGACAGCAGGAGGAGGCCGCGGCCGGCCCCGCGGTGGGAAATACTGGCTGTCAGAAGCAGCCAGGCAAGGTCTGGCAACGCGCTCCCGAGGAAAGTGGAGACAAGCTGTCTGCCCGGCTCTCTGAATGCAAAGTTTTGGACCCGTGAGCAAAGAAACTCTCTTCTGACACTTGACTCCTCTCCAGAGTTCAGGAAATTAGAATTTAGATATATTCATTGTGACGGATACAAGGTGTCACACCATTCTGCTACCAAGTGCTCCTTTTACTGAAGACAGCTCAAAACTACTCTTCCTGTTTGGGTCTTTCCTGTTTGTTTTTTTAAACGAGATTCTTTCAAAAGGCTGTAGCCCTCAGGCCATGAGGTAATCTTTAGCCATCTGCTTAATTTTTCTGAGAAATGTGGTACCAATCCTTGTTGAAAGGTGTCACTTTGGGGAAAAAAATACATGGACACTCCCATACAAAGCTCTTTCTGCAGGGGACCTGGGGACAGTTCAAGCTCTGGACAAGGCAGACATCTTATCTGCATCACCAGAGAGTCAATACCAGCAAAATTGCCAGCTGACTTCCGATGTAAAAAGCAGAAATTGAAGACGAGTGCTACTGCCATGTCTTCTAAGAGTGAGGACAAGTGTGTAACATTTGCACCACCAGCTCTGAAGATGGTCCCCGTGTCTGGAGCAGCAAAATTACAGTGATGGGAAGCTGTGGTCAGGTTACCATCAGGCTTCAAGTCTAGCATGCAATAGATATTTTAAACTCCATAAAGTTCAGAGCTGAGCATCCAAATTCAGGATGTTCATTTGTCCCAAATCTAGTCAGTTGAACCCCTGAACACGACTACAGCTGCTGCTTGTAGAGGATTGTTAGGAAAAGAGAGAAAAGCCTTTGGAGTACCTCATCTGCAGGCACTTATTGGTTGTTCATAATTTTTTAAAAGTTGAGATCACTGTCTGGTTGTGTGTAATATGGTAGTGCTCTAAGGATTAGACCACAAGGTAAAAGAAAAGACTTGAGGAAATTAATGTCCCAACTTTAAATTTAAGATTTCTAGAGGTATTCAAAAGAGTTAAAACCAAATTGCAAAAGAATATTGGTTTTTCCAGAGAAACTATGATCACAGTCCAGAAAAGAATGCAGAATACACTGAACCACGAGTTTTATAGTTAACTTCAGAGCTAAGCTGAAAAAAGCAGGTTGATTCATCCCCAGCCATTTATATTCAGCTGGGGGTAAATCATTTCAAAGACAAATTCAGTCACCACCCTGAGTGAGAGAATGCAAAGGAAGGGTCAGTCAAAAATCTTCCTGTAGAGAGACCTGCATTGTTCATTCCTGACTCTAACCTCCCAAACCAACTCCATCCTACAGTCTTCTCTCGCCTCCACAGTGATTTTGTAAAGTCAAGCACAATGGAAGTGGAACAAAATCAAACTTCAAGTCGTTGAACCCTCACACAAAATATGGACAGATTTTTCCGCATAATTCTATCAAAATTTTTCAAGTCTCAGGCTAGGATGTTGGCCATCAGATCACTTCTCCTGCCCAGAATAGGAAACAGCATCCATTTCAGAATTATTGAGAATGCTGGAAAATCTGAAATTAATGACATAACTTCTGATCAGGACAAAAAGAGAAAAAAAATGCCTAACTTCAGAAATCAGCTGGAGGGATCCAAAATTCAAGGCGAAATTCAAGACAACCGTATTTACTGGAGAAAAAAAAGGAAATCCTGATCTAATCTCTCACCCAAAATTCAACCACAGTGTCTGGACTCAACAGGGTCAGGTTATTTTCCCATAGTATCACAACCACAACTAGAAATAGTCAAAAGAAGCAACTGTAAAAAGAAGCCACTCATTTCATTAAGTTTCCAATACAGCTCTGATCAAAGTGACAGTTACACTTCAACAAAGTCTTTTGATCTTGTTGATGCTCAGCTGAATGGAATCATCACATCTTCAGAGCCGTGCACAATGAGAACATAAATTCTGACTGCTCATTGCTGAAAAAATTGCTTGCTATTTTTATTCTGGTTGTTTTTTTACTTTAAGAAAAAAGTTGAATTCTCTCTGTCAAAACCAACAGATGAGCTGTTTAAAGGTATGGCAAGATACATATTCACTTAATGGAATACATACAAGAGTCTTTGCAATAATTTGATGAATTCCAGAAGTGGACTCAATACTACACTGCAAAGTCAATCATGCTGGTAGATACATTGTGCTAAAAATGCACAACTGATTCAGAGGAAGATTTCAAGAAATAAAAAAATATCACCAAAAACACAAGGGAAGAGAAAATACGAGGTGTGCATGGAGCAAATGGAGATAACATTTGAGAAAGAATGCAACACAAACCAGCTAATGGGTTGGGAAAAATCACAATTAGTCTTGCAGGTTTGCATGTTGAAGTCTCTCAGCCTGCAGTTCCTAAGCCACGATGTACAAACCACCACTGGCCAACACATCTTTGGTGGCTGCCCGCTGTCAACTGTCTGAGCATTATCTTTCTTGTCCCAGATGTTACATCACACTGAAGATGCTGTTAATGGATGTCAGACTAAACCAAGACAGTGCTATCATTGCTACAGAGGCATTTGCAGAACTGCACACGAGAAATAAATCAGATCAAAGGGCAGAGAGTAAAAATTTATTTCACCCCTCTCTCCATATGGAGATGCAGAGTATTCCATGTTAAAAAAACAAAAAGATTCTTTTGTCTGTTTAAAAATCTGCACCAGAAAGTTTGAGAGATCAACTGCAGACCGAACCATGGCTGATACATCGGTCAATACAGCATTTAAAAAGAGTTCACAAAGGAAAAAAATAATTTTGATTCCTGGCTTAGAGAAATTCCTGGCAAAGGAAGAAACTATGCTCAACCCCCAAATAACCAAACACCCATCCACTGCATGTGGAAATTATTCTGCCATCATTTTACTACTCCAGCAGAGGTGGTGCATGGCCTTTCGAAGCTCTGGCTCTTTTCGAAGGCTATTATTTTAAACATTTTAGTACTGGGAACGGCATGGAGATGGCAATTATGGAATTAGAGTGCAGTGTGGAGAATGTCACTTTGAAATCATTTAGCTCAGTTCATTTCCTTTTCAAGCGCAATAGAAAGCAGATGGAGCAGGGAGGGCCAACATGCCACAGAACTCCCCAGGCCTTGGCCAGCACTCTCTTCCTCAGGTCTTACAGAGGGGTCACCAAATCCTCATGGAGCTTTTATTCTTTAGGAGCACCACATGCTAGAACTCTGCCAGGATCCTGGTCTTTGGAGCAAGTTGCCTCAATCCTAGGTTTGTGTTCAGCATCAAATATTAGACCTAAATTGCTAACAAGGTCAACAGGGACACAAAGCTCACACCAGAAGAGCAGTGCAGGGGAGCCAGAGAGAGGCCAGTGGAGCACAGCAGGAAGATTAAGTGCTTTGGAAAAGAAAGGCCTTGATAGAGAGAAAGAGGCCTCCAAAGAGTTGTCCAATATGAAGGAAAGGCTGTTACCAAAAGAAAGCATTGCCATATGCTGCAAGAGTTGGACAAAAAAATTTAATCTTGACTTGCAGCAAAGATACGCTGAGGTCAGGAGAGCAAAAATAAATGAAGTGCAAGGTGCAAGGGGAGTGAAGCTTTGAAGCCTCAGTGTGTAGTTGATGCTGCATAACTGGAGGTGGCAGGGAGGAGTAACAGAAATTTCTCTCAGGGACCATCTAGTTGAGCGTGATCTTTCCTCAGAGCAAGGAGATGACTTCCAGGGATACTGTCCTGCACAACATCTCTTGGATAACTTAATAAAGTCTGTTATGGCTTATTCTTTGTGTTTCTTATACAGAGAAAGAGGGATTCCCCAGAGGAGAATAATGTACAATAAGAGAAACAGATTCAAGTGCTGGAGTTGCAGTAGAATCTGACAGAGACTTAGGAAGTCCAAATCCATTCCCTGTTAGTGTAACAGGACAGATATTCCTCTCTCAGTGGCAGTAATGCAGAGAGCCTATGTCTCACTGGCCAGGGTTACTTCCACCAAGCAGCGACCAGAGCGAGCCCCAGCCTGTGGACCACTTCTGCACAGCTCCAGTTTGACCCTCACAGCGCACTCATCCCTTGTGTGTTCCACAGCACAGCAAGCACATTAAGGGTGGGCTGTGCTCCAAGATTTGTGGTATCCATTGTCCAACTTGCAGGCAGCAGCAGCATTGCCACTGCTCCCACTTGCTTCACCTCTACTGAACAAGTTGCTTGTGCTCATCCGTACAGCCCCTGCTACTATTTCCCACCTATCCCAAGATCTGCCTTCTTAAAAACAGTCCATTGTTTCAGGTGGACAGACTTGTTCAGGTGGACCTCCAAGGCACAGACAAGACTGCTGCCAAAGGGCAGCTATCCCAGACTGATGGCAGACATGGGACGCAGGGCTATCCTCTCTTCATGTCAGCCTCTTCATGCTCACAGGAGGTGTCCATTCTCCCTGGAAGAGTTTGTGCTGTGCACCTAGGATTACCCTTGTTGGAGGCAACACTTCTGTATTCATCAGACTGACTTCGGGGCTTCCTGCAGTTCCCCTTCTAGAAACCTGTAGTGAAAGAGAAAACTTCTGCAGTTGCCTTGCAGAGTTTTCCCACTCTGAGTTCTCATCAGTTGCTGACAACCAGTTCAAGGCTCGCTGTTACCAGTCATGGGTGCGATTGTGATAGAGGTCTGTGAGATTAGCCAGTTGGTCTGCTCATGCAATGTGTCCACTGAAAATACAGAAGGCTAGTGCAGGTTCTTACCCTATGTGCACTCTCCATATACCCAAACTAATAAAACTCTTTAGTATCCTCCAGAAATACCTCAGCAAAGAGATTTCCACTCTTCCCCTTTCTAAGCCCTAAACAGAAGGCTCAGAGATAACTGGCAACTACAGCAGACACCTGCAAAAGAGCAGCTATTTGAAACACTGCTCTGTGTCATGGGAGCTAAGGTTTTCATCCTACCTCAGATGTTGGCAACAGAACACTTTTCAGCACCTGGGCGAACTCTACTGACAATCTCCTACAGAGATTCAGGCACTGTATCAATACAAGTATGGGTCTGGCTGCCTGCAAGCTCTCAGCAGAGCATGTGATCAGCTACTTGACCTCAACATGACAAATCTGGGGCGACAGGCTGGACAGGTCATTGCAGCCTCTTGCATAACCCATTCCAGGCCACCAGTAAGCCACCCATAAGCCAGGTCACCAAGAAATCATTCTGGCAGTGTCCGTCTTTTGCTCCTCTCCCCAGATGCCCTTCAGAGGCAGTGTCCCTTTCCAGCTCCACTGCCAGTCACACAGCATGTACAGAGGTTTCTTTCCACTTCTGTTCCAGCCACCAGGAGCTTTAGTCTCTGTCCAGACTAGAGAGGTAGCCCTAAGGCTGCCAAATATACTCATATGTCTCCAGAATCCTAAGCTAACACCATGGCTATTGCTCCCTCATTTCTTTTCTGCCTACTCATCTCCTTTGAAGTGTGTCTCCATGTTCTCCCTCTCTTTTTTAACTGTCACTATAAAGAGACCTGACGACTCAACATCCTGCAGAGAGGTCCAACTCATATACAACATGCCCTGGGTGTCTCTCTGGCTTGATGCTGTTGCACACCAGCTACCGCAACAAAATCATAGAATCATACAACCACTAAGGTTGGAAAAGAACTTTTAGATCATCAAATCCCACCAACTCCACCATTAAACTATGTCCCTGAGTGCTACACCAACATGTCTTCTAAATACCTCAAGGTGTGATGACTCAGCCACACCCCTGGACACCCCCCTCCCAGTGTCTGACAACGGTTTTATTGAACAAATGCTTCCTAATATCCAATCTAAACCTCCCCTGGCATAACTTGAGGCTGTTTCCTCTCATCCTGTTTCTTACTTAAGAAGAAGAGACCAACCCCCATCTCACCACAATCTCCTTTCAGGCAGTTAGTTGTAAAAAGCAATAGGGTCTCCCCAAACCTCCTTTCTTCCAAGCTAAACACACCCAGCTCCCACAGCTGCTCCTCATCAGACTTGTGTTCCAGACCCTTCCTCAGCTCCATTGCACTTCTCTGGACACACTCCAGCACCTCAATGTCCCTCTTGAAGTGAGGGCCCAAAACTGGACACAGGACTCAAGGTGTGGCCTCACCAGTGCCCAGCACAGGGGGATGATCACTGCCCGTGTCCTGCTGGCCACACTATTCCTGATACAAACCAGGATGCCATTGGCCTTCTTGGCTACCTGGGCACACGCTGGCTCATGTTCACCTGTTGTCAGCCAGCACCATCAGGTCCTTTTTCACTGGGCAGCTTCCTGCCTGGAGCAGTGGGGACCTTGGTAACAATATGGCAGAGCGTCACCATGGTGTCAGTGAGAGCTGTCAGCCTTCCTTCTAGGAACACGCTTCCAGGGCTGGGTCTTCTTTCTCACTTGGCATTTCTGCCCCTGGATGTCTCCTTGCATAAGGCCAGCATCATTACTGGCCTCAGGCATTTTTCCCACAGGCAAAAATCCTGGTGAGAAGTCTCCTTACTTTTGGGCACACAGCTGTTTACTTTAGGTCTGTCATTGGTGAAGGTTTCAGCACGGCCAGGGCAGCAGCCCTTCTGCAGAGGGAAGGTGCCACCTCATTGCTCTGGGACCGCAGCAGTGCTAACCACAGCCCCGAGATCCCAGAGGTGCTTCATGCAATGCCAGAGCACACAACTCTGCAGAAACCCTGGCCATGAAGTAAGAGCGCTGCCAGGGCGTGACTGGATGGGAATGGCTGGCAGAGGGAGAGAGGGGAAGATGTCTCCCAGTAAGCTGGGGCTGCAAGGGTGTGAGCTGAGAGACCAGACTGCTGGACAGGGAGTAGATGCATTGGGCTAAAATCATCTCAGTCAAATACACTGGCTCTCTGCCTGTGATGGTAGCTTATTCCCACCTCTCCTGCCTCTCCAAGGGCTGGAGCACATGGGAGAACATGTACTCTCTCACACATCACTTTGAGCAGCCACTGGGAATAATATGCATTGGGTGCAAGAGGCCAAACTAGGCATTTCCTTCCTCACTGTGCTTCTGAAGAGGTTTCTAGAGACAATGCTCCCCTTGCATTTTGTTTTGAGGGAATCCGTTCATTCAGTAGAGAGTCCAAAAGCAATCTGGCTAAAGGACACATGGCATAAGCTGTCAGGGTAGTTTCACCCTCCCTCCACTGACTCATCAAAATTAACATAAACCTCTCGATGAGGAGGAATGGCTAAGTCTTTAAAAAGAGGCAGGAAGGTGTTTGAACTCTAAGGGAGATATTAAAAATCTTCATTCAAACACATCAGTATGTATTAAGAGGCACAGACAATAATTACATGGTGTTTACACTGGGTTATTTAAACAGGAACAGAGTGCTTGGCAAATTAACATATAGAACAATACTGCTCTGGTTGCTCAAATGGTAATAAGATCTAATAGGATTTCCCTATTCCTAATTCTGCTGAATCCAAGTAAGGCTGATTTAAAAGTTGTAAAAGTGCAGGAGGTGGCTTCTGAGACAACAAAAAGCATTTCTGTGCTCTGAAAAACAAGCTTTGAGGATGCAACAACACATGAAAAATTCCTTCAGCTGTGCCTCTGCTCAGCACGGTTTGGGTGAGCTGAGGCTGCCCTAGCGGCAGGTTTGTCATATCTTGCTTCATTTCCATATGCATTCTGCTCCTGTGGCTTTCTTGGCAGCTTCCTCTCAGCTGGTACTGCACCCCACTGCATCAGCACACACAGAGCGAGTTCCTGGACTGATGAACTTGCAGAGAACAGGCAACGCTGTCAGGAGGCACCAGGAGAAGTGTCCCTGCCCGGGGCGGCACACGGGCTTGATCTCAGCAGGCTGCAATGTTTGAGGCAGGCATGCGGGGAGGACAGAGAGGAATGGGCAAGTGAAAAGTAAGGAAGTAAAGAAATAGCTCAGCCAGCAGAGACACAGCTCAGCTAAGTCTCCTGAAAATTCCTCAGAAAATTAGAAAACCAGCAAGATAAGCACATATGCTGGCAGGGACATGCATGTGTCAAGGGCGTGCACACACAGCTATACCCGTGGGGAGGGCTCAAATGTGTGAACACTTATCTGAATAGCAATAACCTCCTGGCTCCATTTTACTGCCACATCAAAAGTAAAAGAGGTGATGGGATATATGGGTCTGTCTGTGGGACCAGCATAACAGAAGGAATCTGCACAGGCAACAGCAACTCTTTATGTTTAAAGAAGATGGAGAGGGATGCAAGTTTAGAAACACAACAGACAGCAGCACTAAACAGTTTTCAGTGAAATCCACTCTCATGTAAAATGCCAGCACCTTGGACTAAACACCTTTGTTAGAAGTGATTGAATCCCTAACAGCGGTGGCAAAATGCCTTCACTTGCAAGTGTTACTGGTGGATAAGCAGAATTATCTTGCTATTATTGCTATTTTTAGCAGCATCCATAACACTAGCTGCTTTCCAAACAGATTTCTCTCCAGTGAGCTTGCTACAACTGTTGTGTGCACATGGATGTTAAATTATTTTCTTCTGTAGTACAAGTTGCTCACTGTAGGCTTCAAAGTTCAAAAAGCACCATGGCAGGTGAAACTGGAGTTAAACAATCCAAAGACTATAATTGCATGAGGGATATAAGAGCAATTCCCTCCCTGGAAGCACCAGTTATCCTCTGGACAAAAAGATTTTTAATGTTGAAAAGCATGTTTGATTTTAAATTCATACTTAAATTCATAAGAAAACATTGTGGTACTCTATGTTTGAACTAACAATTTTATTTTCTTTTATCACTGCTACAATTTTTTTGGACAATATAACCATCAAATACTTCTGTGAATAAAAAGTAATAAGTGAAAGCTTAGAGATTTAGAGAATAATATTTCAGGAATTTTGCCTCAAATAACCACTTTTTTTTGTGTGTGTGCACTCGTATGAAGGAAAAAAACAGTGGTGTTCTGTCAAATAAAAAGAAACATCTTTCTCATTAGGACTGTGTTTATCACGCTTTCAAATGTTCTGCAAACCAATGCCCCTATTTGTCACTGTAACTCAATATAATAAAAGCTGTCAAAACTGCTCACTTTACTTGCTAGAGACAAATTTGCTGAAGTTTTGTAGCATGAGCCAAATAACACAGCACCAGATCCTCCAGCTTTTATTTCACTTTGCTCTAGGCACTATTCATACTGGTTTCTGTGCAATTTTTGCTCAAGTAAGGGCTGAAAGTTTCAGGTTTTGAACATGAGACTTTTTTAGAAATAAACAGCAGAGAAATCCCATTTACAAAGAACATTGGGTGACTGGAATGGTACTGCTTGTGAGCTTTATCTCTGAAATGTCAAGCTTATTTCCTTCAGATTATTGCAAAATACAGACTAACTACATCCTTGATGAAATTCTCTCAAGGTCCATGAGGTCACTCTCAGGATTAAACACTGCCTGACCTTTTTTATACAGAGTTCAGAAGCACTGTATTTTGATGCCTACTACCCTTTCAGAGATGTTAGTCTGTTCCACTAAAAACAAAAATTATAGATGTCTTCCCTCATGGGAAGAGGTTTGATGAAGCAACTCTCAGTTATTACCTTGTCCAGAGACTCCAGGACCACACTGTGTCCTTCTGGCAATAGACAAAACAGACAAAGTTATCACTCAAGGGCAGCCTTGAGTAGTGGCTACATTTTCCATTGTTTTAAAAAACATGTTTTGATGCATTAAATAAAGAAAACACATTAAGAGCTATGTGTTGGGGATAGGTAGAGTGGCAGGTCATGTGAAAAGCAGTCAGGAAAGTGGTTAGGGCAGAAGATTAGAGTCAGCTTCTCTTTTTAGTCTTCACCACACTACTGACTTGTCCTGAGATTTGGAGAAGACTTTTATGGTAAAATCTATAAACCAGAGTCCTTCATTTCACTCTTTTGAACTGCCTTTCTGCATCTGTGCAGACCACGGCAGTTTAGCATGTCAAAACACTTTTACAGGCTCAGATAAAAGCTGCGAAATATTAACAGCTGTAGTAGCCAACCAATGCATTTTTACCTCTTTTTGAACATGTGCCCAAAGACCATTTGATGTGTTCTACACCTGTAAAGAAATAGATTTCTACATAGACACGGGGGGCCTAGTAAGACCAGAGAACATGAAAAACAAGATGAAATCTACTGATGACTACAGCTCCTCTGACTGAATCCTTTATTGCAGCTGCGTGGACAGACCCCTCCCTGAGTTTTTACTCCAGCCATTATTCCTAACTTGGCATCCAGAAGTCAGCCTTGGCTTCCAACCTGGAAAAAAAAAAAGTAGATAGTTGGGCTAACACACACTAGCCTCCGTTAAGCATTCAGGGCATTGTGCATGTGATAAAGGATTGGATAAAACAGTGGCAAAACTCTGCTATCTTCCAAGGCTCAGGAAAATAAACCACAAAGACAATTCAACAAAGTCCTCTTTGTTCCTGAATAGAACCAACAAAATGAAAGGAATCTGGTGGAAGAGAGAAGGCAAGAAAGAGGTCTGCTGCAGGGAGCAAGTACAGACAGAATCGCTCTTAGCCGGTTCCTCTGACAGAGCAAGTGCATGATTATCACATGAGCCTCACAAAGACTGGAATTAAAGGGGCTGACTCGGCTGTCACATCGCTTAAGCTGCACTGAGGTCAAAGGAGTTCGGACTAACCGAGGTCAGCAACACACAGCCTGGGAAGTAGGGGTCTCTTTTTCTAAGCAACAATTGCTCAGGTTGATAAAAATAGCTACCTAGAGCCCATGATGGCTTATAAAGCCATCCCTTTATACCAGATTCCCACAAAGTGTTGTATATAATCAATAGCACTCTGAAAAGAACAGAACCACAATGAGGGCAGTCAGGTGGTCGCTAGAAACAAGTGTAAAGGGCAAAACACACAAGAGAAGTCACCATTTGTGCTAACCCCTAAAAGACCAAGGGAAAAAATAATAAGTCTGAAATACTGGCACACAAGTATGATAGAATCCAAATGCAAACAGGTGTCAATGGCATGACCGTAGGGGAGTCTGCTATTTGCAGGTCTCTGCATGTCTCCTGTATATTATTTTGTGAATCACGTCCCCAACAGAGACTTCTCTTTGCTGATTGACAGTGATGCCAGGGCTACTGATAAATGTCTCTGTGCTAAAAATAGTACCTATTCTCTCCCATGCCCTCTGTCCCCTTTCAGCCTCCACTTCATATGAATCAGCTCCAAGAGAGGGGCACTGACCTCGTCTCACCAGGAATATCAAACATCTCCACAGCTTTGATGAACCTTTTGATGAGAGTGGAAAAAGGAGAAATGTACACATCAGCTGTGTAATCATGTGCTGGATGGGTCTGGATGCATCCTAAGGTTTGTGTTTAAAAGCAAAACCGATACACATCTCCTTTGGTATGCAAGCACAGAAAAGCACCCTTTGTTTTTGTGTGGTTTTGTGGGGGGGGGCGGTTCTGGAGGCTTCAGTAGTATTTGAATTGGATCCACAGAAATCTACTAATTTTGTCATAGACATAAAACTATACCATCTTTGCCATTATCATCACTTTCCAGTTAAAACCAAGGTCAGGATATTAGTGGGTTTGTTCCTCCACAACATGAATTAAATAATAGTCTCTGCCCAACAAACTCATAGTCACCTTTGAATCCTAATTTGTGAATCAGGATTTTCCATCTTGACTTTATTTGTGGCAACATACCAGATTTTTAATATACTTTTTACAAATAAAGTCTGTGTCCCCCTCATTCCTTGAGTCATAGCACTGGGGCATCCTGGCAAAAAACTAGATCTGCTGTGACACTGGTAGAGTGAACAGCACCAGGTTTTCAAGCATCATTCTGCCACACCTCTTTGTGGACTGGGAGCTTGCAAAAAAAAAACCTGAGACCAAGACAAAGCAAAGAGGGCAACCTGCATGACCCTCAGGGGATCTTCACAAATGTGCTCAAGCTGATACTGCAGGTGAACCTGAGAAAACAAGTCTTTGGGTAAGCTCAGTTATCCTTTACAACCTGACTGTTAATGGCTACGTGTTTACCTGTCCTTGAGGAAAGAGCCTCTATTGTGGCTTATCAAACACAGAGGAATTGCCAGTGTCCTCAGGAAGGTCTGGGACAAAAGTTAAACTGATAACTCCAAATGCACTATCTGTGCTTCATCATTTGACAGACTTTAAACTGGAAGTGCTGTTCTATGTCCAGTGCTGTAACAGCAGAAAACTGCAGGTCTTTTCCATTTCTGTTCTTTTAATCCTAATTCTACTGCATATTTTCTGTTCTGTTGCAAAGCTTTAGGCAGTGCTGGTGCTGTGCCCCCCAGGTCAGAATCACCTTGCGGGAGATGCCAACACCTGTTGTTATGGGGTTTGTGTATGTGTTGAGGCCAGGCGAAGGACAACTCTCTCCACTGATGCTACCTTACAGGACCCTGGAGGAAGCAACAGAGGGATTCCACAGAGTGAAAGCCAGCACCCACAATGCTTGTGAAGGGAGTGAGTAAATCATCAGACCATGGAATTTGGGCTTTCTGATACAGATGGAATCCAGATTGACGAGGAGATGAGAAGCAGGTACTCCAATCATGTACAGCCTGGGCAAGGTGAGGAGCTTGTTCTTAGGGACCTGGAAGTGTTTACTCCTGACCTGCTGGACACTGAGAAGACTGCAATCCACCAAACAGTAGCACTCTGTTGAGCATTCTCCACTGAAAATGTTCTGGGTTTCTCTGTAAGGAAGTTTATTCTTGTATCTCCAAAGTGATGGGAAGTAATGCCAATTTCTCTTTCTGCGTGTTGTCACCAGCTCCTCAACTCAGCATGTCTTGCTGCTAACTTATCCTTCCACTGCAAAAAAGCAGCCTTGGTCTTTCACACCATGTTAAAGAAAATAACCAACAGAGTACTTAAACCAGGCTTGGCTTGACTGCAGATTTCAATTGAGTTGAGCAGTAAAACGAAACCCTATTAGTACTACTTCCCCACAGCTAGCTTTGCTCAATGCCTAGTGTTAAGATAAATTATGTTCTTCAGTGTGTAGGATGAAATAAGAGTTGCTGTCACAGCAGGATGAGTTTCTCAAACATTACTTACATTAGGCAGCAGTCTTTTTGTTCCCTCAGAAGGAAAATTTTGAAAATAGATAACCAAGCTTATCTTGGAGATCTATCACTTGGGGCCATAATCCATGATCTATGTAGACTCACTTAGTGCAAAGTATATCATTTTGTCTAACAGCCTTTAACAGGGACTTTGACAGAACTATTATTTTCTTCTGAGTGATATATAAACAAATTCAGTTCTACAACTTCGTCTCCAGTCATCTCTGTTCATTGTTCTTTTATTGCAAGTATTCCTTGGCATGGTTTAAGAACTACTGAAGTATTTAATAGCTGTTTAAAAGTAGCAGCTATTACTACTTAGACTAGGCATAAATAGAGGACAACTAAACAGGTCATTACCTTTGCAAGGAAAGTGTGTATGGAGAAGGATTTAAGAGAAATGAAATTATAAATCCAGTTACTTCATTATTCTCTGTGTTTAAGTCAGAAATCAGAGTGGGTTTGCAACTTTAAGTACAGGGTAAGACTATTCTAATACAAATATGAAGGTACTGTTAGAGAGAATTTGCCAGTTGCTTAGCCCTTGGAGAGCCACTTTGGGACTGCTTAGGTAGAGATTCCTAGCTCTACATCTCAAATGTGATCAACATTTTGCTTGTAATTCGTGGTCACTAAAGGGTATGCCTATTGTGAACAAGAATGTATTTTCCATTCAGATGGAGAAAATAGGGAGAAAGGTATAAGATAGAGTGTCTCATTTCTCTTGAGATCTATCCAAGATCTTAAAACATCAGTGGAGGTCTTTCTGCAGAGTTCACTATGCTCTGGATCATATCCTTACAAAGCTCATTTTATTGTCAAGTCCATTCCGTCTTCCCCATTCTATTGCTCAATTTGCTCTCTGCTGTTAGGATCTTTTTTGTAAATATTAATAAATCTGTATAATCTTTGGCCTTTAGCTGAGTCTCGATTCCATGGCACACTCTTGCACTGTATGCGTGACTGCATGGTTGAGGGTTGCTCTGGAAATTACTCATAAAAATTAATTGTCTGGTAATACCACAATTGTCAATATGTGTAGGTTGCAGCATTCCCCCTGTGGGCTATTGTAGCAGATCATAAAACTTCATTTCCAGGAAAGTTTCAAAACTTTTATTTTCTAGGGAACATTAATTATCAGAGTCCAGATGACCTGTCCCATTTCTCCATTCACTTCATCTCTTTTTTCTCTCGTCAGACATGGTAATTTGAAGGCAACTGGCAACAGATCACATGTCAGGCTCCTAGTTTTATGCCCTGGTTTCATATCAATGTCAGCTGAAGTGTTTAAAAGCAGCCAGACTTATAAGCCTAATCCCCAAATGAATGTTTGTATGTGACCATTTCCCCATTGTTAAACTTTTGTACCAACAGCTGATTTACAAGTCTGACACTTACACAGACATATGCTTTGGCATTCTGCAGGCTTCCAGAGACTCATACCCTCCAGCACTGCTTGTTGACCTCCCCTTCAAATTCAGGACATTGATGGATCATCACAATGGACAAATCACTCTGGACCTACATAGTTGTAAAACTCTAGTCATGTCCCCATTGGAGTTTACAGCGATGCATTCTTTCACTGAGAAATTATATTCTCTTGAGACCAAACCTTTCACAGGTACTTACCAGTTTTTATGAAGTTCTTACCTGGGGGAGATTCTCATGCCTAGGATGAAATACATCAAAGAGCAAGAAAACTTCCACCCCTCCTAGATAATCATCCTATGGTCAAGACACTGACTGGTGCCACAGGAGTCCAGATTTCAAGTTTCTGTTCTGCAAGATGTCAGAATCCTGTATTCCAGACAAGCTTTCTGGCCACCAAAATATCAAGCTATTCTTGTATTCTGTATCTCCTGTTGGACCTGTTTCATTTTGTATAAATAAATAGCCATAAATTGAACAAGGGCTTGAACTCAGAGTGCCGATTGAACTATTGCACTGGTCTTTCCCCAGGTCAGTGAATAGGTAACTGCATGAAGTTAGCAAGTTGCAGAGCAACAGAGGCAGCTGAGGGGGAACCAAAAACACAAGGAAAAAAGAAGAAAACCACTTGGTAAAGTCATTTAGTAGAGTATGAATCACCTGGTTTTCAGTCCTTGACCTGAATGAGGAAGAAGAAGGAGTACTAGCTGTTCTAGGAGAGGCTTTGTCAAAGCGTCTGAAAGGTCATAATTCCACCAAATTTTGGAAAGAAATAATATTTAGAAGTCATGCCTTTTTTCTTTCTGAGGTGAAAAAAAAACACTTTAGCTAAATGATCCTCTAACAAACCCCTTCCATTAGAATGAAGGTGCTAAGTATCTTTAGCATGACAATATCTTGATCCTTAAAGTTTCTAGAACCTCTGCCCCAGACATGAGAAAGGACCTCACTGTTCTAGTTCCAAGCGGAGTCATTTCTTCACCTAACACTCCTCCCAGCTTTGCTTGGGCTTTTCAAATGAAGGTTTAAGTCTATTACTTACACACTATTTTCACATGACGAATAAGAGTTTTAGTCATATGTAGTCGTACAGAAAGATAGCTGAAAGCAATAGGGAAAATTCAGTGAGGTAACATTGCCATGAAAGATCATGTAAATGGTAAGACAAGGACTGGAGAGTTGAGTCCTAATCTTCTTACCTCGCTGCTAGATAATATACTGCAATAACTTTAATATTCACATTTGATGGTCAAAAATATTTATTTTCAACCATCTCTTTGATTAGGAACTTGGATTAAATTCTTTGATTAGGAACTAAAATCCATGTTTTAGTCAGATTCACCTCTCTATAAGCATATCAACAAATTTGTATTTCTGTAGGCGTAAGAGTCTGCTTTTTCTTTAATGTCATATAATCATTCTCATAAGCACTTGCATAAAATCAGTTAAGAGTTAACCAACTAAAATATACAAATATGCGGGAGGTTTTATGAAGAACTACAACTTCAAAAGGAGTTGGTTTAGGGGTCATGACCCCATTTTTTGCAATAACTTATGCATCACGAACTTACGTAATTGGCAGCAGATAACATATCACACTCTCAGTTTTATGTCCTTGGTTTGACAACAGTGTCAATTGAAGTATTTGCTAACTGCAGAACAAATGGAGCCTCACGGATGAAAATGTTTTCATTCCAAAACTGATGTTTGTAGCAAAACATTCCCCCTTTATTGTTCTTTTTTGACATTACTAAATTCAGTATCAGAAATGGATAGGGGTACACACATAATTTTGGACATCAAAAAAAATTTCTGAATATTATTTATCCTAGCAAAACGGAAATAACCTAAGAAAGGAAAGTATATGTTTTTCTAAATAAAATATTGTCAGCACAAAAGAACACACGTGAAGTGGCCTTGGATCTCTAAATCTTTGTTATCTTTAGAGCATGAATCCGCTTTAAGATAAATTATTGGGAAATGAGTGACCTGGATTTTAAAACATGTTAGTAGGGTAGGTTTAAGTCTACTTTTTCCTTTTCCCAGAGATTGCATTCAACAGCAGCCAAAAGGCAAGTCTAGACTGCTTCTCTATGTTGAAACTGGACACCTGTACCATCCACTTAAAAGGCCCATCCTCTTGGGACATTGGAATCTTCACAAGCCACAGCAGAAAATGCATAAAACAAAAAGTTATTATACAGAAGGGAGGCATTTAAAAGAAACCTTAGTGACTTAAGGTCTTAATATCTATTTAAATTCAATGGTAGAGAATCCAAAATTTATTGAGTCTCTTTTTGAGTGATCTGAGGCTTAAGAGTAGGATTTGTTTGGGGTTTGGCTCTGAAATGTGTATTTTGTGGGGTGCAGTTCTCTTTCAAGACACTTCTTTCTCAACAGCACATTGATACACACAGTATTGAACATAATTCCCAACACTGTACAATAGAGAGGAAGAGAATGGTGGCAGTTTTATTCACGTGAAGTTTTCCACTTGACCAAAGTACAAATTAACATTGGGAAAAAATAATATGCCATCAGTTTAGTAAAGCATTTGTGATTATTTCTCATCTGAACCTGAATTTGAACTGACCTGAAGAAAACATGATATGTGTTTTGAAATCTGGCTCACAGTAGATTATCACCTATGATGTATATTATTTGGCAGACAAGATTTTTGAGTCAACTTTATTAAAAACCTTTGGTATCTGAGAGAGTAAACTGCCTTCAATGAGACTCCATGCTGTAGCTAAAAGAGCACAAGTTATAAGTAACAGACAAGAAAAAGAAAAAAATTATAATGAATAGCAGGAGGAAGGACATAAAATTTAAAAACTGGAAAAAATGAAACTGATACGCGTAAGAAAAAGGGACACCCATTATAGAATCACAGAATCATATAATGGTTTATGTTGGAAAAGGCCTGAAAACTCTCTGGGTCCACCACTAAACCATGTCCCCAAGTGCCAAATCTACATGTCTTTAAATATGCCTAGGGATGGTGATTTCACCACTTCCCTGGCCAGTCTCTTCCAATGCTCGACAACTCTTTTCATAAAAAAAATTTCCTAATACCCAGTCTAAACTTTCCCTGGCACAAATTGAGGCCATTTCCTTTTGTCCTATTGCTTGTTACTGGGAAAAAGCCCGACTCCCACCTCACTCACTACAAGCTTCTTTTGGGTAGTTGTAGAGAACAGTAAGGGCCCCCCCAAGCCTCCTTTTCTCTAAGGGAAATTTGGCCTGAAAAGATGCCATAAACTGACCAAATCCATTTCTGCTTCTCTATGTAGGAACAACTGTATCCTTCTTCTTAGCAAATTATGTTTTGTTTATCCTTTTCTTAGAAACATTTCAGCATGGATTTTATTCAACTTCCATAGTGCTTCATTGCCCTTATCATTACAAACATTTTCCTGATGTCTGACTCAAATATCCCTTGTTGATATATAATGTTGCATTCAGCTCTGAACAATACACACTCAAAAATATCTGGATTGTATCTACACCAGCATTTTAGTTCATCCTTACATATTACGCTCTGATTCACATAACAAAACAAACTCATACTCACAGACTTTCAGACAAAACTAAATCAGAAAATGCATTCCAGAAGTCCATATAATGATCTCCAACCAATACATACATGCATTCTGAGGGACCAGCCCAGAACTATTCCAAAACCTTAAAGCACACGTGACTGTGGATGTTAAGCCCTCAGCACCAACAATTTTACTCTATAGGCCCTGTTTTGCTTTCACCCCACACTCTTACAAGACCGCACTACTTACTAAAGTAGACGCAACTGCTGGCAAACACTCACTGAAGAACAGCAAAAGCTGTGACAGGATGGAGAAAGCTATTAATTAGGAAAGAGGAGGCCAGAAACAAAAAGGCAGCAAAAGGCATTTTATAGCCATCATTTGCCCTGGCCCCTGTTGCATAGAATAACTATGGTCATGCAGCTGTGCAGCCCTTTGCCTTGGGGTGATCAACACACTGGGTTTGAGGACACAAAGGTAGATTGTAAGAGCCAAGAACTATATTGCCTTTAATAATGTCAGATTTTAATTTGGTATCTCAGAACATAACCAAGGATAAGATGTAACTAAGATAAGAAAAAAAATAAATACTTAATTTCAGAAAACAATGAACTGGCATGACGTCTTTTAAACAATGGAACAGTCTCCCAGACTCTTCCCAGTAATGGAGTCTGTTTGTTTGGTGCTTTTATAGCCAGATTGGCAAATGCTAGAAAACAGCCTGCAGGATATAATCTTGTTTTGGCAAGAGATTGGGCTGGATGATCATTTCCATTTAAGTTTCTTCTTAATTCAGGCTCAAGTTTTGGAAGCAGAATCTTACTTTCTTACTTTGTATTTGCCATTTGAAACCATATTTCAGCTGGAGTTCCGAGGTATGGCACTTCATCTCAATAAATTCTGGTTAGAGCTCTCAAATATGATACAAACCCCCTCAGAGATGACTGGACTGCTTCCACTGCTGTGGGAACCCTCAGAACTAGCCTTTGATACTCACAGAAATGGATGCATGGCTGTGAATGTGTGAGAAGTCAGAGTCACTCTTCCCTTTAGGCTGGCAAGAAGCAATGCAGCATTAGCAGAAACATTGTGCAGCACTGCAAACAGGTGACTCTGCCTGAGCTACTCTTTCCTGCAAAACAGTGGAACACTGGCACAGTGACACAGCTTCTGGATTCAAGCTGACTTGTACCTTGTCAGTCTGCCACATGCTCAGAGGAAGCTTTCACCTGTTCTCATAGAAATGTCTTCAATTAATTATTAATAAGCAAAAAAAATCCCCAAATCCCAAAACAGCTTCTCCCTTTTGACTCATCTTATGTGCCTCATCTCTTTAATGCCTGTCATCAGAACGTCAGTACACTGAGGCATGAATCAGTATTATTTAATGTCTAATAAGGATCAAGCAATCAAGCATCTTGACCCAACAAAAGCAACAGAAACCAAGGGAACTGCACTGCACTCACAGACAGCAGTTGAGAGTTTTACTGATTCTTTGGGGCCAGCTTGTCTTGTCAAAATTTCTGTAGTGTTGAACCGTCTTCTCTAAAAATTTATTTCTTAAAAATATCTCCATTTAGCCAGCTATAAATGGGTCATCTAAGCCTTACAAGTAATTTTGAAAAATTACAGCCACATTCTTGAATAGAGAGGCTGCATTTTTATTTCAGCAATATGGATATAAATTAAAACCCTTCCTTCTCTCTTTCTCAAAATAAAGAACAATGCTATTTGCTGGGCTATATATTGTAGCCCTTCAACACAAATACATGCACACTACGACCAAGACCACCACTACCAAATGCAGAATTATTTATTGCAATGTGAAAGATAAGTACACACAACAGAGAAAACAGAAAAAAAAAACCAGAAAGCAAGTTTTAAAATTAAGATTACAGAGCAGAAATAACAGGAGAAGAACTTAAACACATTGCTGCCCTAAGAGGATGTGACTTTCAATGGAAAATAACTACCAAATGTTTCCAAAGCCAACCACAAAAAATCAAATAAGATTCAACTTAAATGCAATTTATTCTGAAGATTGTGTTATTATAGAGTCACACATGCATGTAGAATTCATGGTTATTTCTCAAAAATTAAATTCTTCTGGGCTCAAATTTGTGTAACACCAAAAAAGGGTTTAAAGAAGAGAAATCCCTCTATTCTGTGAAACAGTTTCTGGGAACTTTCCTGGAAATCCCAGCAAGACCAGCCAAAGAAAATTATCTATGGGGAATTGTGATTGTTGCAGCAAATGTGAGCTTATACTCTGATTCATTTAATTAAGTTCTTTGAGTGAATAATAGGATACAAAACAAGGGGTATACTGAAGAAGAGTAATCAAGCTATAACAAGATCTGTCCAGTTATTAACAGTAAATTACACAGATGTAAATCCAGATCAGCAGAAAAGCCCTACCACACTTACATGTTATGATTTTTCAATAGAAGCTTTAAAGCAGAATTTGTCAATGGTGTTAATTTTAAATTATATGGCTAGTGACAACACTGTATACCACCCAAGATTTCAGCATGCTGGGAAAATCACATTTCTCTTTTGAAGTTATATTTTTTTAAAAACAATAATTTTTGAATTATATTAATGGGTACAGAGAGAAGAAAACACACACAGTGAATAAGTTAAAATAAAAAAATAGATGTATAAGAGACATATCAAACATCCATATTCCAAAAGCTGAGTGACTTTCCATTTCTATTTCAATTTAAATGAATAGTAATGTGCGATAATTGTGGAAGGAAAATAGTAACTGTTCTCTCATAAGCAATACTGCTGCTTCCAAACAACAACAGCACTGTTAACACATTCATTTGTATTGTACTGTATTAGCAATAGTCAAAAATTGTTATGAACTTGTGGTTATTGAGTGAAGTGCATTGATAGGTCCATGAATTCCTCTTGGACAAGCACATAAGACACTCAGCAGCTATGGATCTGTGCCTATTATTAGCATTGTCTTTGAGTAGGTCGGCAGCTACATCTGGGTGAAGACTGGTCTCCAGTGGTCCACAAGTAGACGTACATCTACCCGTGCTTATTGTGGTACAGCTTGGAGAAGAGCCACTTTGGAGAAATGTCATTTAACCCTGGGAAGAAAGTGTAACAGGAAGAAGTGCAGAACTCAGAGATGGAGACTGAGATGCTGCTAAACTAGAACTGATGTTGATTACCTTTTAATGAAGTGTAGCAACAGAGATGAAAAGAGACACAACGCTTTATATTCATCTCTGCAATTTCTGATGTACAATTCAAAACACCACCATAATTAAGGCATGCCAGCTTGGACCAGGACTTCCAACAGTTTTTTTAAAAGTATGTTATGTCTTAGTATGGTCTTGAAAATTTCCCTTAGTCACACTTTTTGTTTCAGATTACTCACAGGTTCCTGTGACATTTTCATGTTCAAGCTGGGAAAGATCAAACAGGCCAGCTGAAAAAACTGAATGTACTTCATTTTTCCTACTAAAGAAATAAAAAACAAAAACAAAAGCAAACAAAAACTTCAGCAAACGAAAGAAAAACCTACCAGATATATTTTAAACAGAAGAGTTGTATTTTGGGCATTTATGCCGCTATCCAATTACAAATACAGAAAATTATAGGGCAGTTTTACATAGTTCAATTACAGCAGAAGAGAAAGTAAAAATTTGCACCCCACACTTCAAATGCATATGGGGAGAGGAACTCTGCATTTGAACAGCTGTCTTACGTGGAAAGAAGTGACTTCACCCCCAACACACAAGATATCTGAACTGTCAGAAAGCTGCTAACAACCTCTTTAGTACTGTCACCCTCAAGTACCTCAGGTCACAAGCACCTGGGCTGAACTCCAAAATTACATTGTTCAGCAGCTGAATGACAAAAATCCATCTGGAATTAAAAAATGGTACATCACATTAACATGCAGTAAATAATGAATTTTGTGGTCCTTACTTAGTAAAACAATTTCCTCACATCACCTTTCCCAGAAAGTGAAGGCTGAGACATAATATACAGTGCTAAATTAAACCTCATACAAACATTTCTGACATGTGCAGAGGTACCCTGTTTCAAGTGCTTACTCATTGAATGCCATTCAAACAAATGGCAAGTTATTCGGGGTCAGGGGCAAACATTACGTGAGGATTTTTCAGCTATTCAGAGCTGTGAATCAAAGGTGATGTATTGTTAAATTGAATATCTATACAATAGGGCTGTGGTTACAGGGTTTGATGGCAGTGAGCACTGTACTGAATTTAAATGTCACCTTATTTATCATCCTGTATTATTTTTAGAATGTTTAGTGCTAGGAAATATACTTACACAACTTTAATTCTATACTGAAAAGCTCTCTATAAGAGAAAAAAAAGTTGATGGCAGAACTTTTCAGAAAAAATATTTTCAGTTTCTACAGTTCCCATAGCTGTGAAAATAAGCACCTCTTCAACTATCATCTATAACTGTATTCACCATATCAGGTTATTTTGGGAAACTTCCATGCAGGTGTTTAACAGATTATGGCTTGATGTCCTAATGGAAAAAAAAATGCATCAAACACCAAATAAAGTAAATAATTTTTACTCACAGAATGGAGGACAAATGTTTTATAAAATCCTTCTCTGACTGATTGGAACCTAGAAATGAGAAAAAGTTCCAAACACCTTTAAAAGTGATTCATTAAATGCTGGAGACTGCGTCACTGCCTCTTATTGCCACATGCTCAAATTTCGTTGTCTTCTACTCAGAGACCAACTGGCCAAAGTGAGGGTGGCACCCACTAACTAAGAAACTTCTGTCCTGATTACCCAGATGAGCTACTGCTCTCAAAAAACAGGGCTGCTCAGCACAGGACCTCTTCCTGTTTTGTCAGTACACACAATTTTCCAGCTTTGTCCCCCCTAAAAAGGGTTCATATTTATGGAGCCTGCTAGGACTAAATTTGAGTGGTTCTTAGGTATTAGTACCAAAATATTCCCATTAAATCAGCCAGATCTAGGATCCTCCCTTTCTTGCTTCTTAATTGTCACCATGACAATGTCAACACTTCAATCATCAGTGCTGAACATATGCAAGATGTGGCCCAGCTTGTCTCTTGGAGTCGTTACCTAGACTGCTTTCAGATGCACTACTGCATTTGGTTTATATTTCTCCAGTTTTCTTTACAGTCAGAAAGCAGGAGAAAGGGGATGGGAACCAGACAGCTCTTATGGCATAGAGAAAATAGCAACATAATGCCCAGTTCTTAGGCTAACAGAATATAACTGCATTAAAGCCCAACTTCAATAGCACTGTTGGAAGGGACCGATGTCAGGACTGATGGTTGCAATATCTCTTTGGCATCAAGACTCAAGAAAGAGGTGTGTGCTTTGTCACAATAGCTGAGGTCACTGTAAGTCATATGAGGAGTAGCTGAGAGAGCTGGGTTGTTTAGCCTGGAGAAAGGAAAGCTCAGGGAGAGCTCTCTAAGCTACCTGAAAGGAGGTTGTAGCCAGCTGGGAATCAGCCTCTTCTCATAGCAACCAGTGACAAGAAGAGGAAATGGCCTCAAGCTGCACCAGGAGAGGTTCAGGTTGGACATCAGGACGAATTTCTTCTCTGAAAGGGTTGTCAAAGTTGTCAAGCATTGAAATGGACTTCCCAGAGAAGTGGTGGAGTCATCATCCATGGAGATGTTCAAGACACAACCGGACATGGCACTCAGTGCTATGGTTTATTTGAAAGGTAGTGGTCGGTCAAGGGTTGGACTCCATGATCCTGCAGTTATTTTCCAACATAAATGATTCTGTATACAGGAAAAATTTGCAGCTGTGTAAAACAAGGGAAAATATTCTTTATAATGAAAATCTAAACCTTTAATATTGTAGTACCTTTAATATTATGTTACATCCTTAGTGTTAATTTGGTCTAAGAGTAAGTGTTTCATAAGCACGGTTTTATTTTTAAGCAAAGCCTTTGGAATTCTTTTAAAAGATGTTTACAGTAGTTAAAGAAAGAACACATTTTAAAGGTACATTTCTAATTACATTCTGGCAGAACCTTAGCTGGGAACACTACCAGCACTATTTTGATAGCAAAAGCTGTGACAGTTACATCAGCTAAGGTTATCTGCTGTCTGCTTATTATCATGATCAAATTAAAATACAAGAATATAGTCAGCAGACCATGTATATGACATAGAACGCTGGGGTGCAAAAATTGAGAACAATCTTAGGAAATCTGTGAGTGTACAGAACAGGGCTGGAGTATTTCACTGGAAGAACTAAACAACTTCAAGGACTGAAGCAGTATGAACAGGATGAAATCCAGAACCGCCTAGCTCAAATTCATGAAGCTGGCAGCAAAAAATATCACAATAAACTGGGCACCTGCCAGCCGCACGTGGAGGAGAAAACTCTAGATGGTTCAATCAAAGTCAGGGTTAGTATAAACCCCTGAAGAGAGGCAGCAATGGTAAACAAGTACAATTCAAAAACACATGGGGTATTTCCAGCAGTGAGGGATGTGCCGGTCATACGTCACTGGAATAATGTATAAAATTTAGGTCACTCCTTTCAAGGACAGACACAGCTGTGCTCCATATGGGGGAGTTCCACAGCCCTGTCACACGGCCCCCGAGCATGTGCCTGGGCTCCCATGTTTGTGCCTGGGAAATCCCATGCCATGCACCACATGAGCAGGAAATCCAGCCTGTGGGAAACGTGAACAACACAGATGGCCAGCGAGTGCACAATCCGCCCGAGCCGCTTCGGTCACACCGGGCTCACCAGGATGGGTTGACTCTATGGTGTGTTGGCTGATACGACAAGAGAGGCTTCAGAACAAAATGTACCCAAATTTTCATTTGTCCTTTGGGTTTCCAGTAGGTGCAAGCCATATTGCACAGCAGTGCTCAAATAACACAGCGCATGTAGGGTACAGCCAGCATGTCCCTGACATGCCACGCTCCTTGCCCAGGTGTTCAGCTGTCAAGCTGCATCTGTGTTTGTCTGTGACTTCCAGATGTCAACCTGACTGATGAGAGTGATTGTGCTGAACCAGTGACCATATGCTGTGCCAAGTAGTGCTAATGCAAGGAAAATGAGGAGAGGGTAGAGCCATCTTTTTTCTCCAATTAATTCCTTCCTACATGATGCAGGAAAATGGACTTGCCATGAAACAGGTGCAGAAAATTGCTTCTAGAAGGATCAGAGAAATGGAAAATCCATCTCATGAGAACAGACTGTGCACACATCTGAACAAACAGGTGCAGACCAATGTGAGACTCAGTTGGCCTCATACTGTCCCAGAATCCACATGGCCTGAATTAAATCAGTGCTAATGAAGTCTCCAGCAGAACTCACCAGCTCAGGCTTAGCATTACACTGCCATAGCCCTACAGGCAGCAGGAGAGGGCCAATTCATATCCCAGCCCACTGAGATTGTTAGCAGAGAGCCTGGATCTGCCTGTCCCCATCAGTGCCGACGCACCCCACAAGAGTTTGGCAGTGGAGCAGTACCTGAGGGGGCAGAACTGCCCTCAGTGATTTTAAAGGTCTTTTCCAATATAATGATTCTACAGTTCTTTAACTCACAGAGAAAAGGGAGACAGGATAACTGCCTCAGCAAAGAGACAATGTTGGCACACCAACAAGCAGCGTAAATATGCCATAGATACAGTTAAGCTGAAAATATGAATAATTCTATCCATTATAGCAGCAAGATCCTGGAAGACCTCTCACAAGTAATGGAGGAAAACTGTAAATAATTTTAAGGTGATGCTTGATTTTTCTGAGCACATCTCTGTGCCACAGAGATGTCTGAAACACCCGCAGATGCCCCATAAGACCCCACCCTGAAAATCTCTGTTAGATGCGAACTGCAAACCAAAATCCAATTGAAATCAGAAATTTAATTAAAAGCAGCACTTCTGAGCCAGCTGCCGGCAGGCATTATGCTGGTAAAAAGTGACAGCTGCTTCATTGGCAGTGCGATGTCAACAACTGTAGAAGAGGCCAAGGAATAGGCATGGGCCACAACTGCTTGAAGATCGCCCCACTTTGAAGAAGGTATTTGTAAAAAGGCTTCAGAGGCTTTTGTCCATGATTTCATCAGCTAAGATACTTTACTCCTAGTTTATATTTATATTTTGCTGCTGTCTTCCTTGTTTGTTTGGGGTTTTTTTGGCTCAGTGGGATCATAATGCCAATTAAAATAAGTTAAGAGAGAAAATGTTAGGTTTTCCAAATACAACATAATTGTTCTTAAAATACTATTCCCTCTTTATCTCGCAAATCCAGGGTTTGTTTGCAATAAATGGGCATTTCAGAGATCTTTCCCATTTATACAAGTGACCTTAGATCACTTTGATCCATTTTATTTGCATATGTAAGTATCTGATTCCCATTTTTAATAAGGACTTATTAATACTTTTCTAAAAAGGTAGCATTTTCTTGTTTTAAGAAATTCAAAATTGGTTTCAAGTAAGACAGAGTAGCAAGGGATTAGTATTGTGGCCATTAAATTAAGTTCCACAGGGAAGGGTGGACCATTCCAGGTACGCAGAATAATTCACACATTGAAGACAGTGAACTGGAACCCGAAGTTTCATATCTAAGTTTAAAAGTAACCATTTAGTCTTTGGTTGGTTTTTTTTCCTGCTAGAGCTTCAGGTAGATGTGATGTGCCCTCAGAAATGATGAGCTGTATCACATAGATATGCTTGTCACAGTTTTTCCCTGTGAAGAGACTATATTGCTTAGCCTAAGAATAACTTTAAAATTCACAGAAAGTGAGAACTGTTGAGCAGTTAAAAATAAAAAGTCATAGGAGGACGCACTGTTAGGCATAAATATTGAGACCATTCAAATCAACTTGAGCTGTTGAGCTAACCTAAATATTTCAGGTCAGATCTTGATCCCAGTGAATTCAAAATGATTGGCAGTGATAACTAATGTTTCTCCTTTTATTTCTGTTTTCCTGCTAATGAGTATCAGATATAACATTGCAAGACTACACTGTAAACAAAGTGCAAAGTTAATCATTTTCAAAGGAACACTTTATTCACCGTAGGATGTGTAGGGAAGAAATTAAGCCTGAGTAAATAAATCATGAAGGTAGATGAGAATATACAGAGAAATCAAAAATAAGAAGATGCAAGTTAAAAAATTAGTGGGTATATGATGAAAGCAAAATATACTGCTTACGAGGAAAGTTCAACAACTGAGTAAAATGCTGAGTAATTTCATTTGTGCGTTAAATTATTTGCAATTTCCTGCATAAAAGTAAAAAATAGAACAGAAATTCGGAATCTTGTTATGCCAAAGATCTTTTCTTCGTCCAAGAGCAGAGGAGCTAGAAGGTTTACACAGTTTTATGTCAATTAAAATATTCCATATAAACAACGCATACTTGTCCAAACAAACTGACTTCCACTTCCAATTCTTTCTGGGCAAAGTCTGAGAAAGAAATACTGCATTGCAATATAAAATAAGCAAATTTCGTCTATTTTGGAACAAGTGAAGAATTACATGTAGCTCAGATACATCAAAATCTTTCTATCTGGCTGCAGAGGCCTGTTATTAGGATGTGTTAAACCTGTCCAGAAACTTCCTTCTACTATTGATAAACAATCCACACATTAAATTAGGAGATTAAGACATGTATTCCTTCCAGTTCTTATGTATGTTTGTCACTAATCCAAAACAACATTGCCAAACCTCGACCACAGAAATAGTAAAAATAAATACCAAAGGTCTGGGAAGAGAAATCCTGAGGTCACAAAGAGAAGGTAACTTCAAGGGAGTATCCTGGAAATTAAGTCTTATAAATCATCATGGGCTGAAAGAAACAAATTCAGCAATTGCATAATGCCATTTTACATGGCTAAAAATAATAAGAGTTGTGGGGTGAATGCCAGGAAAAAAAAATCACTGGAAAACTCCACAAACATTTATGTTCAAATAAAAGGCTTGAAGCAAGAAAGTTGTTTGATGAGAGCCTCAGTGCACAGCAACGGTGCCTTCCAGCCTCCTGCTTGGCATGCCACTTGCTTCGAACGAGTCAGTCATGCTTACAGCAATCATTTACACAAAACCAGACCCCATTATGTTCATAATATACATTTTAGTGATGGTGAGGATAAAAGGTCAGCAGAATAATCATCTCCATTCTATATTCAAAGTAGGCTGATACTCCTGCCTTTCTGGGTAAACTCCTCCATTCTTGCTAAAGTGTTTGTTCCTCTGCTCTACAGCTTATTCAAAACCATTAAACCACTGCAGGGTAAAACCATTATATTGCAGAAAATGAGGGTCACCCTGAAAAGATTATCCTACACATGATCCCTAAAGATTTTTCTTGAATAAATGGGTTTTTTAAATGCTATTTTTTCCTGCCTTCCCCTCTGAGTCTGTTAGAAACAGAAAATTCAAACGTGAGTATCATTTCAGGCAGGGCACATGCAATCGCCTCAAAACCTGAGATTTATTAAATTATATTATATTCAAATTCTTTATATTCTACTGCACTTGCTAAGGAAAGTGATATGATGAATATTGGACCCTGAGTTTTCAGACCTCCTTTTGTCTGTTATCATACTACATGGCTTGGGCAAAATCACAATCACAAGGAAAGCCCCAGGAGTTTTGCTGCTGATCGCTCACAGCTTTCATCACACAAACCTTGGGGCTCTGAGAACCAGCCTGTGACAAAGACTGCCAGGCAGCAGTGAGACCCCCCCATGGCAAAGGATCTCAAAGGAGTGGTGTTCCCTTTACCCTGACAGAGGCCAGACCCAGTCTTTCAACTCCAAACTATCCCAGTAACATTTTGAGAAAATATCCTTGCTATGCTGCCTTTTAAAAGATGAAAAACTAATCTGAGTTATCAGCCTGCTGTGCCCATCTCTCTAAACAGTGTTAGTGTATTGAATTTTTATGTCACGTGCTGAACTATACTCTGTTGTAAAACAGTGCACATGGTGAATTTTCTTACAATCTTAGCGGAGATTTAGATTCAAGCAAATTGCATCTCCTTATCCTCATCTACAGCACACCTGAAACAAAGACAACGGCAGAAGTATTTTCTGTTTTCTGCCAAGGACTTCATCTGTATTCACTGTGTATAAAGTCGCTGCTTAAGTATAACTCTACGGGGTTCCGCTTCTGGACTAGACTGTTGTCTTTGCTGCAGAGCAAACCATTCAGATGACTGTAATTATACCGTACTACCAGGGGGTCCAGCCTGAGCTCTTGTGCCACAGCAGCTTTCGAGCAGTTTGCTTGATGGGTAGCAGGGATGTGCTTGGCACAGGGGGTTCTGGATAATCTGATTTCCCACTGATGGAAGTGTGTTAGCAGCTGCTGTTGAAGTTGATATTGCTGGCTCCCCCCAGAAGCCAGCTGTGCACCCCATCCAGCTACATTGCCCAGCAGGACCTTGTGACAGCCACTGTCACCTCCTGTACCTCTATGCTTTTCCACTACACAAAAGGGTACGACTATCCACATTTGCAGTGAAACTTGTTTCTGCTCTTAACACATTCTCACTATGCAATTCCACCTAGGGACAGACGGATAATATTGCTAAGTCAGTCTGATGGGATGGTCCTGTTAGCCCTGCCTTGGCCACGAGTTGTGGCCATTTCACTTGTGCCTCCCCTGCGTCACAGATGATCACTTTCTTTCATTATTAGCAAGATTAGGGAACTAACCTGTCAGGAAATAACTCTTTTCTTCTAAGCCAAGCTCTTCTGCCCCCTTAGTCCCCAAAGCACATCACTGCAGATCACTTCAGGATCACACAAGACACAGTGCAAGCAGAAGTGAGGAAGGATTAATGGGATGGAAAATTGCACCTTTTGTCATTCAAGTTGCACTGAAAGTTATGCTATTAGACACTCTTTTAGGGATTCACTCGCCAAAACCATCTGGGTTTAAAACCAGAATTCTTTAATCCAGAACCCTTTGGTTATCTAGTTTCTACTGGCACAACAGGGGCACTGGGGAGCAGCCATGGAGAGGCAGGTGCAGAAACCCACTAACACATCAGGGGAACTGTACACTTGGTCACATGGCAAAGCCTTGGTAGATGGCTCACAGGCTCAAGAAAATGTTGGTTTCCACTTATTCAGGGTAGATGAGACCTGAACATTGCACTAACAGACCTGTGGCTGTGGAATCAGCTCTCACTCCAAATTAAACAACTCTTTCCCAGTTCAACCCAGAGTCAGCAAAAGTGAGGGGAAAAAAGATTTAAAAACTTCAGTGCAGGGAAACTCTTTGTCACATATGACACACCTGTCATGTATTCAGAGGTAAGAGTGACAGGGTGGGTAGGAGATTCAAAGGCCATGGCTCTGCTAGTGATTTTATAGATGAATCTGCAGCACAGCACTTTTTTTCTTTCCTCAAACCTACTCCAGGCATTGCCTAGGTGCTTGGCTTTGTATGTTTTTTCTGAGTCATATATATTTTATTTAAAAAAAAAAGAAAGCAGAAGGGAGGAAAAGAAAAACAGGTGTCATCTGAAAGTGGTGAAAGATTGAGAGCGAGGCAGGTCCAGAGACAGCCAGACCCATGCACAGACTCCAGCATATGGTAACTTTTTTCCAGAGGTGTCACTACAAGCAAACAACTGCAAATGGAGTTTATCCACCACCAATTTCAACAATATAACATTTACCCACTTCTTACAGATACCAGACAGGTGAGTAATTTACCACTGCACCTCTCTTCAGTCACAGGGTAGCCACTTACATGAGTAGAAATTGTCCAGCTCTTATTTCAGGAAAGTCTTTTTCATTTCCTTCACATAGAGTTCTACCACATTAACGACATGGAGCTTAGATGACATGAGAGGTGGAACTCTTCCAAAATACATTTCAGTTCCTGTCAGAAAGTATTGCGTGCCTTTGTGCAGGAAATTATAAAATAGAAAATAAACATGTAAATATACCATTTCAACACATCCTCTACATCAAAGCAGACCTGATGGTTTTAATTTCAGCTTTTTGAGGTTTTGCTTTTATAAGTTGCTGAATTTATTTTGTAGCTCCTGTTTATGAAAAGAACTTTAAAAGAGTTATAAATTACATTTATCAAATGAAGAAAAACTACAGCTATAAAGTTCTCAGAAAAAAGGAAATAATGTGAACCATGTATGTGCACTTGTGCGAGGACACACACACACAAACTTATGTATTTTTAAGTTAGTGACTGCTGAACCACAGACCACATGCAGAAGAGTAAAAACCACCCATAACCAGATGTGCCACTGTAAAACCCATATTTTAGGATATATTCCATGAAATCCTCAGTGTACAGGAAGACATAAGTTCCCACACTATTAATATCAGTAATATGGATTCCTAGAAAGACTGACTACCTTCACACACCTAAAAATAATCCAAGCTCCAACTGGGAGGTACAGCCCTTGGGAAGTAGAGAGGAGGTTTACCGGAGTGAAAACACAGGATTTTGAAAACCATCCAGCTTAACACAGAAGTGAGAACAGCAGCAAGACGTCACTTCAAACCTTCCGAGAACCAAAGGGCTGCAGAAGGAATTCCACCCTTTCCCACGGAGCTAATACACGAGCGCTGCACCTTGGCTGAGCACGTCGGAGCACGGCTTGTAGGGCCATGCAGAGCCACCGTTTGTTTCACTGTGGAACAGTGGCCTCAGGACACGCTTGAATTTTCCTGTGGCAAGAAAGCGTAGTAGTGGGCTAGTGAAGCAAAATGCTTCAGTTCTCTGCTCTATCCACAGCTGAATAGGAAACCCCAATTCAAAGGTTTCCTTCAAGCTATAAAAACAAAGCAAAGCTGTTTCCAGGGAATGGAGAAGAAGTAATTTCCTAAGTCCCCATCCAGCTACAAATAGAGTATATAAGACCAAATAGCATTTTTACCTCGGAATATCTCTCACTGATCTAGTAGAGCAAAGTTTGTTGATATTCAGGGTTGCAAACCAATCTGTTTACTCAGGCTTTTGTCTGTCAGCATAGTTTGAAGAGGTCACTTTGAGAGATCAATTTTTTTCCTGGGGGTTTCTTCAGAGCTACCACAATTTGTTATTGCGTCTCTTTAGAGGCTTTAATTTGTGGTTTTCAAGATTGCATAACTGCACAGAGAGGTGGTGAGAGGCCCACATGAATAGTTCAAAATAAGTTTGACAATATAGTAAATATCTACTCAGTAATTTTCCCTGGACTGAGCACCATGGAATGCCAAAGAAGTTATTAATCAGGCTAGTGGATGAAGGTGGCTTTATGAGGGCTGGAGCATATGTTTCCCTTCAGATGCTAAAATGCTGAATTACCTTGCTGCTGACTTCAGCTAAAGACAATGCACCAGGGCACCGCAAACCAGGCGTTGATTGGATTGCTCTAAACCAGCCTATTCAGAACCAGATAAGGAAAAAAGTAAAATGAGATTTTAATTTTGCCTTTTATTTAGGGTTGTTGTAATAAGTTACATAAAAATGAACCAAACTGCCTAGCCTCCCAGGAGGAGACACGGCATTTGTTTTCACATTTGGCAGATGATAGACGGGAGGCACAGACATGCACAGTCACTTTTGGAGAAGCTCGAACTGCAGCCAGGGGAATTGCAGATCCTCGGGTTCTTTGGGAACCTGCAGCCAGAGACCTGGCATTGGCCACAGGCAGAAATGGGGCACTCAGGACCCACAGGCACATTGGCTTGCACGTCCCAAAGTCAGCGTGACAGGCACCTGGGTGAGTGGCAGCTGCAGCAGTAGCTCAGGGTTGCATGAGCCACATTTGCATAGCAGAGGGCAGTGTTCAGCGTTTTAGACAACTAATGTCCCTTTCTGAGGAAGCTGGTGAGGAAATGATGTGCATGCTGCAAGCTGGGAACTCTGCAACAGTGGAGTGGCAAAGTTCTGAGCAGAGACACCAAACTACGTTTGAGCTCTGTACTTTTGGGACAGGTCTCCGTCTAGTTCACCAGGAAGGAATTTACAGGACATAAATTCCTTCTGATCGGTGAAGACTGAAGGTGGCCAGTCAATGTTCAGCCCTGTGAGCACTTTGCTACTGATACACAACCCACCCAACCCAAAACCACTCGTGTGTGCACTCTGTGGACAGCACACAGGTCTGCCTGGCATGCCCGTGAGGTGACACTTCAGCCCTCAGTTTAAGGATTTTGCCAGAGCTAGTCCCGCGAGAAGCTTGTGTTTGTATGTCACTTGACAGGTGCAGAAAAGTACTGCCGGCTCCTTCTGGGACGCCGTAAAGGAGTGTCTGCCCTGACTGGCTGCTCACCTGGATGCAGCAGGACACCAGTGAGCAGCGGGACATCGCAGACGCAGCGCTCTCCTGTCGCCTCCGCCGTCCCCTCTGCCCACCCATTGTGGCGCTTCCCGCAGCACCGGCCCCGCGGCGCCCGCGATGCAGCCCCGCATTCCCGAGTGCCGCGGGGGCAGGCGGCGGGCCCGGGGCAGGTGCCGGGCCCGGGGCAGGTGGCGGGCC
>VZTG01005027.1:190905-201078 GCA_013397845.1 Melanocharis versteri | reverse complement strand
TTTTTTTTTTTTGAGAAGCGTTTACTATTTTTTAAGGAGGCTCTCTTCCTACGGGATCTGTTCCCAGCTGCGTGTGTGCGCGGGTGTGTGTCTGAAAAAGTTGTGTACAAGTGCTCCGTGCTGCCTAGCAAGTGCTAGCTGGGATTTCTAGTATTTCTTTGTGATGACCGATTTTGAAATGGGTTTCTCTAATGCCAGGAAATCGCGTCTGATGTTGTCAAATACTAGAACTGCCAATAGCCAGAGCTGGACGGAATGTCCTATTTATGTGGGGGGGTTTTGTAAGACGTTCGTTCACCTTCCTTTTTTTTATGGATTTTTTTAAATAATAAAGGTTGAGTAACTACACGTCTAAGCCTGACTGCCTTTCTCTATCTTCAGACCGCTACGTTCACTTTCCCTTTTGCCTACCTCGCAACACCCTCCCCGCAGCCGAGGAGGGGCAGGCGGAGCGGCAGGCGGGAGAGGATGCGCTGCCGGGGGCTCGGGGGCGGCGAGCTCTGGCTCGGCGACGGCAGGAGCGCGCACCGCCCGCGACCCGGAGGAAAAGGAGAGTACTGGGTGTCCCCATGGGGAAATCCAAACCTCCGGGGCTCCTGGGGGAGGAGACCGGTCAGGAGGACCGCGTGCTCCCTCAGTGACCCCGGCGAGCCGGCCGCGGACTGAGCCCTGAGCCCTGCGCCCTGGAGGGCGAAAGTGCAGGGCTGACCGGCGCCGTGCAGGCAAGTGAGTCCCGACCAAAAACACAGGCTGGCGAAAGCCGTCCTGGGCGGGAGAGCCGCGCCGCCGAGGACACCCCGTCTCGGGCACGCAGGCGGTGCCGGACCGGAGCCCGGACGGGGGCAGCGCGAACCGCACCTGCGGCGAAGCGGGGCTGAGGGGCTGGGGCAGGAGGGCAGCGCCCAGCCCGGCCATGCGGGGCTCAGCCCCACCCCCGGGGGCCGGCAGCTGCGCTTCAAAGGGTGCGGGGTGCCGAACCTTGCTCCCTTGGAGCCCGACAGGTGAGACAGGGCGTGGGGAGCATCCCGCAACCTGCGCAGGAGCCGTACAAAGCCGCCCAGAAACAAAGGGTCTTTAAGGACCACCCGTGGCGCCTCTGAACGCCTCCAAGTCCTTGACAGCAGCGGGACGAGGCGCCCGAGCTGTTAAGCCCCTAAGTTTTGGAGAGGGGTGCACGGCGCGAAGGCAGGGCAAGCCGCGGGCACCGCTCTCCTGAGCTGGGCACCGAGTCGCGCCCGCAGCGCTATTACTGAACCTGCGGGAAGCTGTTTGTAAGGGCGTTATAGCCCCTGTCTTGACAATGTTCCTCTGGACCAGCACTTCCCCTCTCTCAACACTCACGGTTTAGACCAGCACGTGTAACCGCTCCCGCCTCTCCCCGCAGCAAAAGCAGCACTGAGTAGTCCCTCTCAGAGAAACCAGATGCTTCGACCCCACTTGTCCGTCCCCTCTGCCTCCGCAGCCCCCCTGAAAATCGGGCCGCTCTGCTGAGGGGTCAAAAGATCCGGCTCAGGTGCCCTCTTCGGGCTTCCCAACCCGCCTGGCCATTGCGCTTGCTCTGACGAGCTCGAAACCCATTCAGCCCTTCTTCACCTTTCCGCTGCCCCCACGAGCGGACCCCCCGGCACCGGGCTCAGGGCACCGCTTCCGCCCGGCTCAGGTGTCTCCCGTTGATGCTGGGGCGGCGGGCCGAGAGCCCACCCTGAGGTGGGCTTGCTTCCCCTGGCTGGGCGCCGGGCGCCAAGCACAGAGCCCTCTGCGAAGTCCCGGAGCGGAGGGGAGCCTCGGCGGCAGAGCCAGCAGGACAGGCTGCGGCAGGGCATCACCCCGCTCCCCCCGGCATGGGCAGCGTCCCCCCAGGCACGGCAAAGATGTGAGTGCCTGAGCTGCGGCCAGCCCCCGTCAGTGCCTCCCGCCTGGTGCATGGGCACATCAGCTTCGGCTCCCTCCCGCCACCCCACGAGGCACGAATGAGCGTTCCTCCCTGGTACGAGACTCCCGAGCACCAACAAACCTCGCCCTGCCCCGCTGCGGGACAGCAGAGCCCCCCGCTCCGCCCTGCTGCCCACGGCTCCCAGGCCGGTCCCGGCCCTGGCCCTGCCCTGCAGCGCCTTTCCCAGCCCCACGCTCGTCGTGCCGTGAAAACCAAAGGCAGAGGAGCAGCGAGTCTCCTCTCTCGGCTACAAGGGCAGCCTCTGTGCACGCGATTACTCTTTTTCTCTTTTTTTCTTTCTTCGTAGAGCTTAGTTTTCCTTTCTTTACAATAAAGCCATTCTTTGCTTTCTCACCTCGTTATCTCTTTCCTTTATCCGCTTTTGGCAAGCTTTAGTTGTAATCTGAAGTTACGGGCAAGACCCGGGCACATCCCCACCCCGGCCTGGCCCCCAGGACATTTTCCGGTCATACAGGCAGAAATGGTCACTGTGGGCTTTAATAATAACAGAAACAGCCTCGTCTTTACTCTCTACTACTAGCAGATCTTGGTCAAAGGCTATATGAGGTCAGGATTTTTTTTTCCCTAAATAAGTCAGCTTTCTAAAGCTACATTCCTCTTTTAAACCGAACGCAGAGTTCTTATTTATCACTTTCTCTTTAATCAGCAGCAGAAGAAAAATTTGGTATGAATTCCTGGAATCCCTGAAAGAGATCACACTTTTCCTTTGCACAAATCAAAGTTATCTGCTCCTATTATATCCTCCACTTAAAATGAATCATAAGCCTCCATCCCACTGAGCTTTCTCAGGGATACTTGTTTAGCACAGACGAGAACAATACGCTGTACATCTAAAGAGCCCAGGGCGGCAGAAGCCTCTCCGACTGATACAAAGGATTGAGAAACGTCCTATCTGTAAAACGCGTTTTTAGTGCCTTTCCACCTCCCTGGTGCAAGACAAACAGAAGTCAGAGAGCGCAGAGAGATTTATCAGAGAGAGATCTGAGTGGCAATTACATGTTCTGTCAATAATTAATTGAATTATGTCCTCATCATAATTACATACAGTCCTCTAGCCAGGAGGAGAAAAGAAAGAAGGAAGTTGCGGTGCGGTCAGAGGGGGATCTCAGGACATGGTTCCAGTCATTAAAAATGTGATGTAACATTGCAATCTGGCGTATTCTGAGGCACAAATGGGGAAACACAAATGAAACCAACTACTAAAATATTATTTGCTTTACAGCAAGGAGACAGAAAAGGCACTTGCCCTCCTTAGTTGTTTCCATTACTACTTCCTGCTGGAGGTTTAAAGGTATTTTGCCACGCAAAGACCAGAGGTCTTGCTCATTTGAACTATGACCTATATGTTGTAGTCTTTCTGTTGTTCACCGCATATTATCTGACTACATTGGATGTTTCGGATGTTTGAAATAAAAATTTAAATTGGTCCAGAAATTAAAATTAGTCCAGCAAAACATTCTATACTCAATACAAATATAGAAATGACACATTCGAATAATCTTGCAAGCAAATTCTTACTCTGACACTAATTTTTCTGTACTTCTTGCAGTCATAAGGGAGATCATCATATCATTATTAATTTATTATTTACTAAGAGCTGTTAGAGTACTCTTTTGGTACACAAATGCAAGAAAACAAAGAGCTCGATTCAGTTCTCACACAAGTTTTGCACTGGTGTAACTTCAATGACACGGGTGTAGTCACTTCAGAACCACCTGGGTGTAATTATGATCAAAATCTGGGCTATTGCACTTCCTTTGCTTTTCCTAATGGTTCAAAACCCCTATTTTTCTACAGCATGCTGCGGAAGACAGACAGCTGTTTGCATACAGAGCTCAAAAATCATTCTCAAGTTCCTCCTCACTGCCAGTGCCAGGGTCCTATATCCTGCCACAATTTAGGCATGTCAGCACATTTCCTCACTGTTCTGCATCCCCCCTACAGCATGAGAGTTGTACACCCCATCGATATGTGTTTCCTTCCACTTGTTAAGGCACATCCTCCTGGTGTCTTGAGCTTTAGATCAGGTAGCTTTTCATTCTAATTGCTTTTAAGATCCAGCTGCCAAAAGGGAATTTGACACCTGCTTCCCTCTTTGCAAATTTCTCTTTTCAGACAAATGTTTGATGATGCCTCTTGAAAAGGGGTTCATTTATGACCTCCACTTAATTGACTAACTCATCTATTTCTCATCTTCTTGGCCTTCCACCTGCTTCTTCAGAGATTTTGGAAGTGGTTTACAGTGGTAAATGTACTAACACTCAGCAGTCAAAAGCATCTTAACTAGAACTGCAAACAGTATTCAATACTTCCTGTGTGAAAATGCACTACAGGACAAGGTTGAAATCCTTCAGCCAGTATGTTTTGCATAAGAATCCTTCTCATGGCTTGTGCCCTCAAAAGTAAGGCTCCCTCAGTCTGGTCCATGGAGTTCCTGTGCCAATCAAACTTAGAAGATCAGGTCTGTATGTTGTTTCATCTCTCTTTGCAAGTTAATAGCTCCATCCTGACTTTGCCCATGGAAGCATTTGCTTCCATTTCCTTTCAAGTAATAAATACCCTCCATCTTAAAAGGACCTTTAGGACATGGCCATATGGGGTAAGGTAGCACAACCCCCTACACATCATCGCCCAGTGCCCAGAATTACCCCAACATGGAGGTGATCCCTGAAGGTCTGATAAAGGTATCCGAGAGCTGCATTTCTCACTGGTGTCTTCAAGAATGAACCGGCACATGGTCCCCAGCAGAAGGGCATTCCATTACCCATTATAAAGCAATGGGCACTATGAAAAATTATAAACAGATTTAGATTTTACTGAAACACCTAGCAATGAGGGTAAGAGCCATGGCAAAGATTTCATTTTTTATGCCCGTCTTCTCTCTCTCACCATCTTAGGTTTATAAAGCAACTAGTGCTTCAGTAGTCTGTATTTGACCAGATTTTCACATTCCATCCCAAGTCACCCCAGGCTGGATTTTTAGGGTCATATTTCCATTTTTCTCGTGTCTTGCTTTTCTTGCCTGAAGAGTCAGTCAGGATATGCATTCAGAATCACAGCATATTCTGAGCTAGAAGGGACCCACAAGGATTATCAAGTCCAACTCTTACATGAATGGCCATTATGGGGATGAAACCCACAACCCTGGCATTATTAGTACCACAGTCTAACCAACTGAGCTAATCCCTTGCAGTAGACAAAATTCAGTATAGTTACTTAATCACTACAGGTTGTCAGGCATAATTTCTCAAATTGTGTACCATCTTACAGAAATCAAATGAGGTGTCACTGCATAGAACCTCACTTCAAGTATCATAAATTTTAAAAATTTTGTGTTGAAACATCTTCCAGAGGTTTCTTCGAGTTCTATAACCTTGCAAGCATAATTATGCCAAAGATATCTTTAGTGCCAAAGACCTGATAGTGAGAATAATTTCTAAGAATAAAAAAATAATTTCATAACATCTGGATATTTCTTTTAATATATATTTATTAAAACATACATTTTATCAAGTTATAAATAAAATTTTAATCCACATGTTATGACCTTCAAGAATTGTTCTAATGGAAGTGACCCTTAAAAAAAACTATGGCACTGAGCTGAAGAAATTCTGGAAGTTGCACAATTCCATGCAAGAAAAAAATATTGTTTATTTGATCACTTTCCATTTGTGATGAAGGACAATCAGGAAAGAATAGGGCACAAGGCTGCTGTCAACCAGATTTGCAGCACATGGACATAGAGAACATACTGTGCCACTAACACACAGACACATAAAATTGCAGAAATCAAAATTAGTCTGAAGTGTATTTGGAACATTGGAAAGAGAGAGGCATGGAGTTGTGCATTTTATGAAATAAAATAGTTACTTCAAGAAGTGATAAATATACAAAAATTTTTAAAAATTACTGAGTTAATTTCTATGTCTTCTCACTCAGAAGTGGAATACATCCATTGCATGTGTGTTGGTGAATAATGAACAGTTTTGGGGAAATGGAAGAAATTAGATGAAACTCAGTTGTCTAGTTCCCTCTATTTCATTTAATCATGTTTTTTTCCTTTTAACCGTATATTGCCTTCTCTAGAACATATACCACTGGAATGATTATGCTGAGCTCTAGTTTTTTTGATGTTCATGCAGATCTCTGTGTGTTTCTGTCAGTGTTTAGTTGACTGAAGTATCTTTGATACTAAATAATCTACCATGACATCAAACTGAGTCAATCGTTCTACCTACCTGATCAGAGCAAAAGTATGGTAAGCAAATGCAACAGAAGAATTTGGAACTGTTCCCTGGAACTGACTGGCCAGACCTCTCCTATTCCCATGAGATTCCTTCAGTTGATTCATTCAGCCATAATAAATTCCAGAAGTTATCTATTGGGAGGAACAGAATGGAAGAAAAAAGAGCAGATTGAGGAAGAAATGCCATGGATCCTGCATTTCGTTTTTTTTACTAATTGAGTAAAAGTCCTCTACTGCCTTCTCATGAACACAAAGACAGGTTTGGAGGAACTCCATAGTTCTTTACCAGTAGAACTGAAACAAATTGGTATGTACCATAGAAGTACATCTGTTTTCTAAAGCTGGATAGGAAGCTACTCAGAGAGATGTATATTAGTACTTCCTGCAGACACTGATGGAGACTGGAAAGATCTTTTTTCTTTTACCACATATTCTATGCCACAATGAAATCACTTTGGAATCTTCTGTTCTGTTAATGAATCTAATCCCAAGAAAAGAGACTTGACAAAAAGGAAAATCAGAGTTTATTCTGTCTTTCCCGTTACTGAACGTGCCCGCTGACTCACAGTTCATTCCTAGATCTGCTAAGCCCCTCTTGCTCAATGCAGTAAGACAGTGGTTCATGGGCCAGACGATGGAGAAGAAGCCACTGAGGTCCCTGAGAGAGACTGCAGCACTGTACTACAAATGCATGAGATAAGGACCAAACTGTGGGACGATGAGAAGAGGGAGAGGATTGTCTATTCCCATGCACAACACTGACAGCTGACAGATAAGCACAGATAAATATTGTCTCTGAAACCTGGTGCTATTTTTGCTACCAGGTGAGCAATCAGGGCATTTGTTGCAATTCTCATGTCATTCATTTTCAGATGATGGATGTGTCATCATTGCAAAATGGAATTTGGGGTTTTTGGAAAAGAAATCAACACTTAAGTCATACTTTTGAGCAAGTCAAAAGACACCCAAGGGTATGATTGCCTTGTACGCTGTTCTTTTTAATAAGGCCAAGGAAGAGCATCACTAGATGGGATCATAATCATCTGCTGCTTTAATGCAGACAATCGAAGAAGTCTCCTTACTGATGGCTGTAAATTCATCATTATGGATACCACTCAGAGTCATTTGGCATGACATTTTTTATGCATAGAACAGAAAAGTGCAGTATTAGCTCCTGAGTGATTGGATGCATTGTACATCCATTAATGTGCATAACAGAAAATGTTTCCCAGCTCCAGTTTATCTCTCCTACACAAACTGAGAAGATGCAGATTGACTTGCTGCTGTTCACTCAAATTTTTGGTGCATTTTTTCCTTCTATCCAAAGTCCTGTTTATTTGAGAACCTACTATCATCATGCACTGTAGATGTTACTGCTGACTCTGAGATCATAGCAGTCTGGCTGTGTTCACATATTATGAAATTTACTGGATGACAGGCAATATGACAGAAAATTAGTTGCACTAACCCTGTAATGAATAAACATTTCTCAGTTCACTGCTTTGGGAAATGAAGGAATTGGTAGATCATTAGCCCAGGAAAGCTGGACAAATTTTTAATCAAATTTTTTATCCACCCAATTGCCAGTTCAACCTGGTTAAAATCCATGTGTCATCCATCTGAAAACTGCAAAATTAGTCCATCAAAAATTCACTATACCATAAAAACATTAAAAGTAAAACAAAAAATCCCTATGCTCATTTTCACGGTAGACTACCTTTTTCATTTAAGATGTTTAATTTCTAAACGTAACTAGATTAAATTTTCCAGAAAAAAAAATTAAAATTTCATTTTCCATTTTGGCCAACTCAAAAATACACATTTTCCTGTTATTCGAGTGAAATAAAATATACATTATTCAAATTCCCCGTTCTGTTGTGTTTCTTCCTGTTCATGAATTGTTCAGGAACTGATTTTGATCAGTTAATTTATCCACACACTTCATCGATCAAATTACATGAAGAAATTTCAGCCAAGAATATATCAACTAATTGTTCACTTCGGATATTTATTTAACTGTGATATAGAATGATCACTTACATGAATGGTGTCATATTTTCTCCCCTGCTGATTATATGGCTTTTTTTTCAGAAAAGAAATACCAAATATCAAGTAATGGCATTTCTTAGATGTGAATTATCAGACAAATGATCATTAAATGTTTACAAGATATACAAAATTTCTATCCAGACAGCATTTTCCACCTTTAAGCCATTGACACATTTTCAGAACTCTGAACCAACATCTTTTATTTAATAATATGCACAAACTAGAGTTGATAGGAGAGATCTAGATAACAAGATTGATCTTGAAATAATAAATAAAAAGCCTAGATTTTAGCATTTAGGCTTCCAATATAATCAATAGGGAGAACTCAATCCTATCTCAGCTGCCTGATAGTGAGGACACTCACTTAAAGGAGGACATTCTGGTACAAGCCCAGCCCATGTCCATGCACCTGAACCTGGAAATTCCATAACCTGGACAATGTCATAGCCTGTGAAATACACAAACCATTTTCTTGGAACTCTAAGGGAAGAGGTACTGATCAGCACTTGTGAGGAGTGGTTGGAGAAACACTGTTCACTTTCCTAGCAAAGCTACTTACTGAAGATATAAAACAGCTGTGTTACAGTATCAAAAAAAAATATCAGGTACATGCCATAACTGTGAGGCTACTGTTTAATTCCAGATGACCAACATTCTTCTTTATTTTATTCTGACCAGAAAGGCTACCCTGACTTGAGAAAGCTTCCCAACATTTAACCAATACATTTCCTCATAAAAGAACTGAATTTACCAGAAATTTATACATGCTCCAAACAAAACCTCCCCAAAAACCCAAAGAAAACCTAAAAAGAAAAAAAAAAGAAGAAAAGTTTTTGTCTAAAACTTTTAGGTCTGCTCTAGGATGGACTTTCGGACTCTCTTGTAATTGCTTTCATTGTCTGACTGGTCAACATGGTTACTTATCTTCCCCTGCTGTGCATATGACCAGGTGTTGTGTAGGCAGGCGTGCTGGCCAATGAAATCTCAAAGAGCAGTGAAACATTCCCATCAGTGCGAGCAACACTTACTTCTCAGTATAAGTAATTGTCTTGTCGTATGTCCCCAGGCCCATTCTTTTCCTTTGTTTCTCTCTCTCTCACTTGAATTTCTTCAGAGATGTTCTTTCTCCATCAACATAGCCTCATGTTACTTCTCTGCAGCTCTGCTGCCCTCCATTCTAAAATCTGGCATTACAGTGAAACTTCCAAGAATTCCATTCTCTGAAGCATTATGAGTCACACTGTAGTCCTCAGCAATATTTTTAAAGCACCAATGTTTTTTTAATCACTCTTGAGACCCACAGAAGAAAGTAAGGATATTATCTTGCTAACTTACAGTCGTGGTTGTTTTTTCTATTGCCACCCACACTCTCTCATCTTTCTCCAGATACTCTGCTCCAGTCTCTCAATAGTGCAGGCATATGGTATTCAAGCATGCCAGAGTCTGACTTCAAGTTTTAAACATTTTTCTTCCTGTAAAAAGGATGGAGGGACATTAAGCCTATGACCATTTGGGAGCTTTCTTTATGTGAGAGTTTTATTAGGGTTTATACTTTGAAAAAATTATATGCTATACCATAAAACTAACAAAGAAACATCAGGTCTAAGCCATAATTCATCTCGTCTGAATACCAGCAATGCCATGTATCTGGTATGCCAGAAGCAGCACAGAAATCACTGGTACGACAGTGAACATAGGAAGGGGAGAATTTATTCCTGCTTCTGGCAGGGATTTCAAAAAAAAGCATTTTAACACAGGACATGGTTATCTTCGGGAGCTGTAGTTGTAAATACTATCTCTGATAAGAAAAACATAAATCTTTATTCTACTGTTTGAAGAATTTTCTGTTTTAATTAGGAAAAAGAATCCCAGTTACTAAGCTATAGTAAAGTTATCAGTTCATTTTCATTGTATGTTTCAATGC
>VZTG01005027.1:142118-190860 GCA_013397845.1 Melanocharis versteri | reverse complement strand
TTTTTTTTTTTTTTTTTGAGCACGAGGGATGAGGCAGCTTGTATTACGAAAGAGTTATTTGCAGCTTAGGACTGAAGTTCCACAAATTGCTGTTATCTGCTGTGCAGATGCTCATGTGACACACTGAATAAATATACCTTAAGGTAATCACATAACACTGGACAATGGGTGTTCAATAAAGAGCACCCATTGTGATCCCTAAAGACAACAATTATCTGAGTTCTGTAGACATCAGCTTTTGCAAGAAGCACTTGAGGATGGCTGGCTGCCCCATGATAGTTTTTAGACAAACCTGCCAGGAAATAAGAGGATGAAGAGACCTAGATTCTAAATTACCAGCTGATCATGTGAAGAAAGCACATACTTAGGTCTCAAAAGTTACTGAAAAATGGTCAGTGAGCTTGCCTGTGCAAGAGATGGTTGAGAGAACTGTGAAAATAAACACATCATTGAGAAATGGAGGTAGGATGAGTGAGATTTACTTAAGAAAAGGCGAGAACAGTGTTAAACGAAATAGAAAAGAATCCATATTAAATAGTAGCATTAATGCAGTAAGCCAGGGAGCTCCGAGTGATCAAGACTCCTCAGGAATCAAAGTTGGATGAAGGATTTTATACACACTTATTCATGTATTTATTTGTCTACATAAAATAAAACACAATCTTACTGAAGCTGCTCATTTTACATCCAGCTCATACAGGGCTTTTCTGTCTCACTGCCTCATACCAAGTGTGGAAAAGCAATAAACTTGCCTTTCTTTTTGGTACGATTTTGCTTCTACTCTATGTGTCTTTAAGAAATCTTCACCAATCTTTTTGTCTTATTGTACCAATACTAAATTTTGGAGTATGTTTTAACTCCTGGGCTGCATCCAAAGTAGTGTGGGCAGCAGGTCAAGGGAGGTGGTTCTGCCCCTCTGCCCTGCCCTCATGAGACCCTACCTGGAGTTCTGCATCCAGCTCTGGGGTCCTCAACACGAGAAAGACATGGACCTGTTAGACTGAGTCCAGAGGAGGGCCACAAAAGGGATCAGAGGGCTGGAGCACATCTCCTTCAGAGACAGGCTGAGAGAGTTGGGGCTGTTCAGCCTGGAGAAGGCTCCAGGAAGAATCCATTGCGACCTTCCAGTGCACAAAGAGGGCTTATAAAACAGAGGGGGTGCAACTTTTTACACAGGCAGGTAGTGATAGAGAGAAGGGGGAACGGTTTTAAACTAAAAGAGGAGAGATTAATATAAGGAAGATATTCTTTACCCAGAGGGTAATGAGACACAGGAACAGGCTGCCCAGAGAAGTTGTGGATGCCTCTTTCCTGGAAGTATTCAAGACCAGGTCGGACGGCTCTTGGAGCAATGTGGTTTAGTGGAAAGTGGCAGGGGGGTTGGAACTTGATGATTTTTAAGGTCCCTTCCAGCCTAAACCATTCTATGATTCTAAGGTGCTGTAACTACCAGGCCAAGACATTTTAAAATGGCTTTACTCACTGTGGGTACTATTAAGACAAAAAAAGAAAAATTTCTAGGAAATAGGTAAAAATATTAACACATTTATTAGCCTAATGTTAAACTTTTAAATCTGTATTTAGTCTCCCTAGTGTCAGTAAAGTTGTTAATTCTCAGTGACAGATATCTACAAACCTCAGTGAATGGGTATAAGGTACAACTCAGCTAAACATCACACTATCTTAAAAAGTCATTAAGATTATAGATTCAGGAGCCTATTTAAACAGAGGCATACAGTTTTGAATGTTTGTCATGAGAGTGTAGCAGTGATGGGCTCAAATGTTTGGTAACTGCTGATGTCATTGATGAGCTGCAGAGATTGTAATTTTTCACAGGCCCTTCTGTTTCTTTATTTTGTACTACTTCTAAGAAAAATAATATCCTCACCATCTCTGAACCCCCATCAGTGATTTTGTGCCTTGAGCAGAACAGGATGCAACAGACACTATGAACAACCTGTGGTCTGGGCAGCACATGTCAGGCTTAGCAAGGAGAACGTCATCAGTCAAAGAACAATAGCTAAAGCTTCCAGGTTACTCTGAATCGTTCTCCTTGAGTGGACCTTCGTACTACCTCTTACTGGCTTTTCAGGAATAATTAGAAACAAGCAGCAGTTATAACATTTCTGTAACTTTAAAGCAAGCTGAAAATCAGAATTGTTTGTTCCTACGTTTTCAGCAGCAGAAAATGTCAAGAGCACAGGCAATTTCCATCTGAATTTACCAATGCTTTGTTCAGTGCTCCACAGGCAGAAAAGCCAAGCGACACAATGAGGAAATCTAGCACATACAAAGTATGAAGGCCTGAAAATGAAGATTGTTGTGAAATTTAGAAGCGTGATACTGATGTGAATGTGCATGTCTCTAAAACAGTCTCTTCTATTACAGATCTCAGATGTGTATATGCCAGACATAGCTGAGTGAGAGCCAAAGCCTAGATTGATTTGCTTTCTATGAAAGTTGCCTACACATGTATCTGAAAATCAAAACACAGAAAATAATATCAGAGAGCTCATAAAGACAGTAACATTTAATTAGTTACAGGTTAATAACTAATTAGTAGAGATTCAGGACCTTACCTTAAATGATTCTTTGTTTCATTTTGTTTTCCTTGCATAAAATAAACTTCTGGAATTTGGTTTTCATTATAAGCATTCTTTAATGAACCCTCTGGTGCTAATGATTTAGTCAGAAAAATAAGTGGCATTTTGTTCACTTTTATCTTCTTTTTCTATAAAAAAAAAAGCAAAAAAATACTTGGGGGAATCAAAGAGTGAGTATCCAAATAATTTAGACGACAAAGACTGCATATTTGAACAAGTCTACCCTAGTATGGCAATTTGATGGGAGTTACAGCTGTGACAGAAATTTTAACTGGGGAAGAATCAATGCAGATCTGCAGATGGAAGTCATGTCTCAAAAATGTATTAGGCTTGTCCAAAGGAGCATGTGGATAAGATGATCTGGTAACTGCAGTGCTGCAATTCTATACTTGGATACTCCGGTGCAGATGTCATGGATTTCCACGGAGCTTTGGGAAAAATCACAGGCTTTTAAGAGAACAAATCTGCCATGGCACAAGAGGAATGGTCCTCTTGAGCGTTATTAGCTTTTTTTCAAGTTAGGAGGGAAAAGGAGAAATGAGCAGCCTGTTGTCAGAAGGGAAGAAGGTGCTCACAAGGTACTGCAAGGTCTCTGCTGGAATCTCTGCTGTTCAGCCTGCCCCTGCGTAACCTTAAACGCAGAGTAAATAGAAACTTTATACGTTCTGCTGGTGATCCAAAATTACTCAGGACAGTCAAAACTAATTTTGTGTGAGGCAGAGTATAGAAGCACCTCGCAGTCCCAAACGACTTGATGGTAAAGTGACAGATGAAATTAAATGCCATTTCTAAGTAGGAAAAAAAAAGGTGTGTGCATATTTTTGCATATAATGCCTGTCTGATACAATTCTGAACATCAAAGTCTACAGAGATTTTAATAACTTAATTAAACTAACTATTAATTTATATCTATGATTCAGGGTATTCCTGACAGGGCCTTTTAATTTCATTGCTGTCTTTCAGACTACCATAGCGTTTTTTATAATTCCATTAGGACATTAATCTTCTCTGTCTTTAAGTGCTTCATAAATACGAACTAATTATCCTTATAAACTATATAACTCTCATAGAATGAAAACTGGGGTATTTCAGTTAAAGGAATTACACAAAATGCTAAAAATGTGTCAGATAATTCTCTACCAGAAAACTGTCATTTCCATTTAATCCCTTCTTAAAAGAAATTAAATTAAATTTATGCATTTCTTGGGAAAGTGGAAAAAACTTTGAAAATGTAGATAGGCTTCAATTAGACATTTCTGGAAAAAGAAAGGTTCAAATTTTCACATTATAAAAAAATTACAAGTGTTTAAACTGAATATCTTTATTTTAACCAAACACTACAATTCAAACAACCCATAGTAGTTCTAAATTATATCTTTTTTTTTTTTCCCCCAGGAGATGTTCAAGAATTTGTCTTTCTTGTTCCCAGTTGGAATTACTTTATTTTACAAAGTATAATTTTTTTTTTTTTTTACAAGAAAACAAGTTCATCCACTTACCAAATCAGGATCTGTTTGTCCATTACGTGCCATGAGTTGACAACACCACAAAAGCTACCTCTGAGAAATTCTTAATATCTTCTGTGTATAAACAATATCTGTCTAGTAGCACCTCTTCATAGATTAACTTTTCTGGGTAGAGTATGTCCTTGTTGATTAATATTCTCTGAAATATCTTTCAAGAGGTTTGTGCGCTTGTAAGGAATACTGAAACAAAACAGAAGTGTCCTGCCCTGGACACACCTAGGCTGAAACTAAAATTTATACTGAAAGATGAGGAAAAATACTGAAAAAAACCCACCTAATTTTAATAGAGGACTTCATATTAATTTTAAAATTTTTGGTAGTAAAGCACTGAACCACGGTCTGAAAAATCCGCTTCAGTCAACCTGTTATTCTACATACAACCCAACTAAAGCTCTAGGCATATGAATAGTTTGTATTAACTACCTGTTTTTAGATTTCTTCAGTTGAGGGTCTTCACCCTTGCAGGATCTCTGTTATGTATGAAATTAAAATGTCTTAAAATAACTCCTTGCACTAAAAAATGCCCAGAGACGACTGTATAACCTGGAGAAAATAAGGCTCCTAGCATAAATAAATACCTGAAGGTGTACAGGTTTTCAGTGGTGCACAGTGAACAGGACAAAGGCAATGGGCATCGACTGAAACCTGGGAGTTTCCATCTGAATATCAAGATAGTGGGAATGGAAACTGCCATCACTCAGTCACCCTTTTTCCTGTGAGGGTGACTGAGTGATGGCACAGGTTTCCCGGGGAGGTTGTGGAGTCTCCATCCATGAACATAATCCAAAATCATTTGGATATTGACCTGGGCAACTATCTCCAAGTGGCCCTGCTTGAGGAGGGGGACCAGATGACCTCCAGAGGTCCCTTCCAACCCCAACCATTCCGTGATCTGTGATTCTGTGAAATATCATTCAAACTGACAAAAGATTAAAGAGGAAAAATGAAAGGATAAGGAAACAGTTGAAAAATAATCTTAAACAAGAAAACTGAGGAAAATATGCCTGAGCGACTAGAGCAGCAGAATCATTCTGGTACATTTATTTATAACAAGTACTTAATAAAAGACATAGGAAAAAATATAAACCGAAAGGAGGACATATGCATCCACAGATCACAGAAGAATTATCTAGATAATTTATTAACCACTGACAATTAAATTTATATACCAAGAGGAGTAGGTACTGAGGAATAAAAAAAATCCCAAAGAGAGAAATATAGTTAATATTTTTCACAAGGAAGTCCAAGGAATTCTAGTACTTGCTTTCCAGTATCTCTTCTCCTTCCAGAAAACAATTGGATACATGCTATTAGGAAAAAAAAATTATGGACGCAACAAGAGATCAAGAGCAGGCTAGAACCATAAGCAACAGTAGAAAATTAATAGGATCAAAAGATTGCAGGATAATTCAGGTTGGACAGTACCTCTAAAGTTTATCCAGTGCGTCCTCCAGCTGAAAGCAGAGTCAGCTGTGAGATCTGACCAACTTATTTACATGCAGCTTGGTCTTGAAAACCTTCAAGGACTTCATAGCTTCTCTGAGCAATCTGTTCTGATTGCTGAGATTCTGATCTGTTCTTGACTGAGCAACTGTAAAAAGGTTTTTCCTTAAATCCAGCCTGATCTTGTCTTGTTTCAACTTCTGTCCATTATCTCTAATCATCCCATCACGCAGCACTGGCTCCATCCTCCAAGATCCCCAGAAAGCTGTATCTTCTCCATGTTGAACAAGCCTCAGCTTCCCCTCCTGAGGCAAATCCTTCAATCCTTGACTGTCTTGGTGGCCCTCCTCTAAACTCGCTACAGTTTTAAATTTAAATGACAAATCCTGGGCAAGATGTATAGCACGCTCACTTCAGAGATAACCACAATGCAGCAATGAATAGTCTTTTTAGAACAGTTTGGAATTTTTCATCTAAGAGAAGTGATAATATATAAAAGACACATTTGAAAAGATCTCCCTACTCAGGAATGAAGATAAACTTTTCCTTAACTTTTACTGAGATCAAAGTCCCACTTACACAAATGCATTTAAGAATCTAGTTACATTTCTTAACAGAGATAGACTTGAACATGTTAAAGCACTTTCCTGAATCTGGGCAAGAGTCGTTATATGTAGAATATAACCTGCAGTGGACTTTGTATCTGATTACAGTGCCTTTTAAAACTTTACCCACAAATGATTCATATTTTCCCAAACCCTTACAAAGCCTTATGAACTGCAAAGTAATTAAAAGACTAAAGCAAAAGGTAATGGAAGAACATATATCAAGTTTGGAAAGAGGTGGTACCAAATGCAACAGAGTTCACTCAGTATTACTTAATATTTCCATTAGCTATCCATGGTGACAGATAAACATCACTTATATTTGTAAATTATGTTGCACCATTATAAATGTTAGTGAAAAGAGTGGAATACATTGCAAAGGAGTCTGAAAACATCAGACTATGGAAACCAACACTGCTTGCCTTGCTGATACAAAATTCCTATTAAAACAATAAGGTGTGCAGAATTTGGCTTCTGGAAATAGGAAATAAAGGAAAAAATCCAAAGCTCACTGAAGTCAATAGGAGACATTCTTCTGACCTCAGTGGGCTTTGGATATCACCCAAAATGAGATTCATTCTGGAAAAACGCAAGCTGAGGGAAATAATAATTCAAAAAGTATCTGGGAGAGAGATGTTTGGAAAACCTGGAAATCAAAGAATACCTAGGAGACTTTGTGTAATATATGGTACGTGACAAGAGCTTATGAACGCTCTTACAAGACTGTATGTTTTCTAAAACCTTATTAGTCGAGAAATGAAGAAAGAATAGAAGAGAGAAGAAAACAACCCATTCCATCCAATTAGAAAGCAGAAGTTGCAGGGATATCACATCACAGAGCAGGCAGGTTGTTTTGCATGGAATTCAAAATCATCAAATAAAAACTCATCACCAAAGGTAGTTGTTCCATTTGAGAAACCACTAATTTTTCAGCTGTTTTCCCAGATACGAGTCTACTAGTATCTACAAAGATCAAATGTACATATAGTTTGCATACAGGAATCCATGGTCAGCTTTCAATCTGACACAAGTGTCACACCTGTGATAGGGTCCTCTTCTCATTTTAGTGATGAAGGTCAACAGAGACTTCTAAGATTCCATCTTTCCCCTTATACACAAACATCCTGTGCTAACCCAAGGATGTCCTCCTTTTGTGGAAGGACACCCACTTTCATTCTCCTGTACATCTTGCTGCTGTCAGATGGAGAAAATATTTCAAGGATATACATACACCTCAGTGAAATGAAGGTCTGACCTTATTGTCAGGATCGAATAGACTCAACATGCATGCTATAAATTCTCAGGATTCTTATCCTCAACAATTATTTCCTACAATTTCATTGCTGAGAAGTAGATAAGGACACCTGTAAGCACATGCTATATAGCAGAAGATGATAAAAGTAGTTTCCCCTCCACTGGTCTGCTGAAATAAGCACCTATTCTGTCTCCACTTATTCAGTGAACGAACCTAAGAACAGTCTGCATAAAGAATAAACTGGTCATATTGAAAGACTCTGGCAGGCTGACTAATGCACCTATTGAAGTTCAGAATGGCTTGATCCTTCTTCTCTGTCACTACTGTTGCTGTTGAGGAGAGGAGAACTTTATTTCTCACCAAAATAACCAACCAACCCCCCAAATCCAAACTGCAGCACAAACCATGTGAGGCTCAACAAAGGAGATTCATGAGGCACTGCAATTTACTGCTTCATTGGTCCTATTGGTTCTATATAATTTTTCTTGTAAGACATAGATAAGAAAGTGGTGAAGACAAGCAGAAATCTCTGAATAAATATATTGGAATAAATAATTATAAGATGATTGTGATAACGATGACAAAGCTCCAGTTCATTCTAGAATGTCTTTAGGTTCATACACTGTAGATTATATGCTATTTAGTACCACCATTTCTGGTTTAAAATATTTCTATTCTTAGATTTTAAAACAAGAATCATTATTTTTTTTGGAATTGTATAGCTCACCCTTCAGAGAAAATGTTGGAAAACATTTTATTTTGAAATATTCATCCTTATGCTTCATATATTCTTGGACCACTTCACATTTAAAGCTCACTGGCTTTTGCTAGAAAATCATGCCTCAACATGACTGCAATTCTTTCAGTGGGCTCAATCCTGTGAAATCCTGAGCACTAATTTCAATCATTTCTCAGGTTTTCTCTGAATCTAATCTTTTGTGACATCATAAAAAGTTTGATGGAATGAAACCACAAAGAAAGAATTAATTCTCATGGGCAGGAAGAAAAAGAGGCACATGGATATTAAAACACAGAGATTGTAAAACAAGTTCTACAATAAAAATGGGAAAAGAGAAATTGTGGATAACATGATATACAAGAGAACTCTTCTGAGTAAACTGCTTTGCAAAATCTTTTTATGAAGCTTCAGTAGGTTTTTTAGAAAGTAGAACCCTATGCTCTTACACTAAATCCTCCCTGATTTTATAACATTGATACTGGAAAAATCTAATCTTTTGCCTGAAAGCTATAGTTTCAATTAACAAGGATGTTAAGCATTTTTTTCAGATATAGGAAAAGAGTGACAGGATTATAGACCACCAAATTGTTGGTATTTTAAGAATCTGACAGGCTCAGCACCATGTGCCATTCTAGCCTCTCTGTGTATCCTTTGTGGTTAAAACTCTTAAGCACTTTAAATTCTTTTGGTCAGTATTTTTTTCCTTTTAGGGCAGACAACTAGAAGCACATTCCAAGTAACTATTTATGGTGTACAGAAAATTATAAGATACTAAAATCACCTCTTTGAAGGTGTTTCCAGGCGTTGGATAGTAAAACAAATATTTTATTTATAAAAAAAAAAAAAAAAGTCGTTCTTTTAAATCTAGAATATAATTATCTATGTTCCAAATCAAATGAAAGACAGTAACAGCACAAAGACACAGCAAAATAATACATGTCAAATCCTAAAGCCTTTACTTGGACAAATCTCCCATCAAGTTTGGTGGCAGCTTTGCCTGATGAAATATGGCTGAGCCAGACCTGAAATAAGCAAAAATTTAAGAAGCCACACAAGTGGAATAAGTTATGGAATAACAAATGAAAAATTTATTTTTGTTGTCTGGGAAATAATGAAAATTTAGTGCATTATTAGTATAAAAGTAGAAGTCCACTAAATCAGCAGTCCTCAGATACATTTATCCAGATACAACAGAGGACCAAAAAGATGTTTGAAGAAGCAGATGACTTTCCAGAATATTTGATACAGGCTGGAAGAAATATGCGAACAAATTTTTCAAATCATCAAGCTCTGGCAAACAAAACTGACTGTAGCTTTGCATAACTTCATTTACAAATGGCTCCGTCCTCTCATGTTTCTTCTTTTCCAATGAATAAGACAAAACTGTGGACTGGTCCTGTGCAGGAGACATATCTGCATGTTGGGGTTTGTGGCGGGGAAGACACCAAAGCTTCTGTGCTGCAGCCAGGAAACACAGCTGGAAGCAGGTTCCTCGCAGCCCGACACCTGGGCAAGAGCTGGTGAACATGTAGCCCAGCAGACTGTCCCACTGGGCAGAGCAGCACACTGGGAGACAGGGGATGAGAGGAGCTGCCAACCACCTGCAGCTGGTATATCAGGTCATGCAGCAGGAGACAGATTCTGGCGCTGTGCTAGGAAAGTCTGTAAGACATACCCCTATCTGTGGGGGTGAGTGTATACTGGAGCCAAATCTATGAGTCTCACACTCGGTGCACAAAAACTTAACAGCTCAGATGGATGGGTAAAATATGTATCAGTGTAGAAACTGCATGGCATGAAAGCTTTACAGTTCTGCAGAGGAATCTGGTTCTACTCTGTACCATCTGTGCACCAATTGTGTGGATTGTTTGTTGAGCTTTGTTTGGTTGGGTTTTTTCATTCGAGAAAGATACATAAGTCAGTAAAAAGAATGCACTTCAGGTCAGTTTAACTCCTAAGCTATTCTTTTTGGACCTCACCACTGCTGATTATAGGTTCAAATTTTGTACAAGAGTTAAAAAGATTCGTGCCTAGTTACTGTTTTCTGCAATTTATTTTGTTTCAAAGACAACAATTTAATTTCAAACTTTGCTCAAATGAGAGGGGGAAGTGGAAAAAACCTGGAAATACAAAAAATGTAAGATCAGAGATCCAATTTTCAATGTTAGATCCTTATAGCGGATGGTATATTTCTATGTGCATGTAATGCACTTATAGTCTGCTTGAAACCTAATAACTTTTTGATAGTAAATATCTGGCAGAGCCAGACCACGAAGTGGATGCTTCCGTTTGTGCTTATACCACTAATATGATGCGTTTGTTTGCATGTAGTCTTACAATATACACACAAATTAGACTGAAGGATTCTTAGCAATGATGAAATGCAACAAGAAAAAAATAATATAAGCTTATACATATGTTAAACATTTATATAACGATGCACATTCTATGTGCATAAAAATAAACACATTTCAGTCTATGAGCATGCAGTAAACACGTTTCGGATGACAATTTAAAATTAATGTCCACAAGCACTCCAAACATACTGTGGCACTGGTGGAGTGAAATCTGAGGCTATTAAAACAAATAGGAGCCATGCATAATCAGGGTTTTGCAGACTGCAGAAGTCCAGAGGGGGATCCAAGAGAATCCTTGAGGAAATTTAAGATCAAATGACACCAAGGTGAAAAAAGGCATCACTCCTGTCTGCTTCTCCAGAGGCTTCTCTTGACTTAAAGGGAACACAGCACCTTATGCTCTCAATCAACTGAAAGCAGCAATGGAAGAGATGGACTAAGACTTGCATAAACATTGGTAAACGTCTTACAGGAATGTTTTTTAAAATCTTGATGTTCTTTTCTGGCTTCTGGGGTTTTGGCAGGAACTCCAGTCTCTAGGCCCATTTCTGTGTACACAATTTAATGATGGGCTTGATTAAGATACAGTAATTCCCGAGAGGTTTAGCTATCTTACTTATTGACATGAACACAAGTACAATGCCAAAATCAAATGGTTACATCCCAAAGCAATGGAAATGCACAGAGGCAAAACCATGATGGATTCTTCATTTTTCAGGTTTCATGTATTTCTACTGTCTTCCACTGTATATAATCTATAATGCTTTATAATCTAAGCAACAACCAATCTGGCCTTGCAAGACCTTTTGCCAAACAACAAGTAGCAAAAACGTCAGCCTACATCTGCCCATGAGGGAATTACATTGAGGTCCAGTTATATTTGTCCCAGTAACTCTGTCTGCCAAGTGAGCCAGTTTCCCTCAAATGAGAATTTAAAGGAAGAACACAGATGTTGGCTCTGGAATACGCTAAGACAAGACTGCAAAGGCACATTCTAGACAGTGAACTCTGTTACTGGGTAGTTCAGGAGTCAACCTCAAAGGAAAACAAGGCAATGAGTTCATAAAAATGAACTTGTTGACCTCCTATACAGGATTACAAATTTCCAGCGAGGTCAGTAGGATTTTCAGGCATATAATATATCTCAGGACAGGACTTAATATGCTTTCAAAACTGGCTTTTCATAACTGAAAGTCAATATAAAGAAAACATCCTTGATATCCCCTGTATTAAACTAATGGCAATGAACTTCAGACTAATTGACCATTTTCTTTTTCCTCTCCCTGGCAGACTCAAGGAGAAGAACCCTCTGCTATGGCTCTACACTCCATAAAAACTCAGTTTCCTGAAGTCTTCTCACTTGCAGGAAAAAGTGGAGATGATCCACAGCCTGCAACTCTACCATATATTCCTTTACTGGAATAAGAAATGTTTTTAGATCAACAACTTAAGAAGCCAATGGAGCATCTGTGTGCCAACACTAAAGTCTCTTTTCAGCTGTGAGAATTCCATGCTTTCTAAAAGCCTTGCCTTCTCATAGGAAGATGGCCAAAATCTCCCAGATAGGAGTTTGTGGCAGAAATCTACAAGTTTAGATAACTAATTACTGCTTTTGAATATATCTCAGTGTGCATGAATACATTATTCTGTATGTCTTGATTTCTGTTTTATTATTTTCTTCATTTTGACTTCCATCTGAATTCCAGTTTATTATGAAATTTTGAATGTTTTATTTTTCATCCTTTTTCAGTCTTGTGGTTGTTCTCATTCTGGCATTTAGTGACTTTTCCCTTCACTTGTTCCTTTGTATTTCTTTAAGGCAACGAGCCATTCCTGTGGTGCTGGATGGGGATAGGGAAAGTTGCCAGCAAAATTTTTGGTGCACGTGCAGTAGAAGTCCTCTCCCCACAAATTCATGTTTGTAAAAGGTAACTCCAGGTGGAGTTTCTACAAACAGTGGTACATTCTTTCCAGAGGTAATTGTAAGGTCTTAATTTGTCTCAATTACCCACACATATTATATGCTTATATACTTGTCACATAATATGATAATGTAACAAGTACTTATGCATATTAGACATATGAATATGAGTGCAAGCATAACATTTTTCAATATTCCAAGTAGCACAATGAATTCTCAAACAGCCTAGTGCTTGCAAACATCATTTGATGAACAGAACAAAAAGTATCTGTCAACCAAATAAAAACATTCATGTACAATAAAACACACAAACTCCTTGTAGAACATTTTTAGACAATTATATTTCTCATGTAAAAATATTTTCATCTAATCTATCTATATGAAATTTTATATTCCATTTGCTGTACTAGAAACTCAACAGTGTGATAATCTTCAAGAAACAAAGAGTGAAATTAACTAGATACAGAAAATCCTTGCTTCCTTTTTCATTATGATGACAAACTGTAAAACTCAAATATTGAATCTGAGAGATATAAATTGTATTGTAGTTAACAGAAGTGTGATGCAAAACCCGCTGATATATTTGGAAAATAAATGAGTTTTACAACTCACACAGAAAGTCATCAAACTGAGAATCGAGTACAGCTGAGAAAAAAGCTGGAAAGTGATATAAACTGTGTAAAGGTTAGTGATGGTGCAATGAAACTTTGACTATTGTGTTCCATCCCACTTCAAGAGATGTTTAGCTGAAAGAGAAAGGTGTCAAAGACAAGTAATGAAAATGTGGTTACAGGCACAATATGACCCTATTATAAGAAGAGACTGAAATGAATAAGTGATAATATGACACAGGCATCAGATAATTAAATTTTGGCAGTAAATGCCAAGAGCAGTTATGTCCACAATGTTATTTCACAGGAATTCTCAGCAAAGAAACACATAAAGGAAACTTCATGGTTTTGATCACTACTGTAAATGTAACAAAGAAAGAAAATGGAGGGGCTCAGTCATAACCTTCAACTGCCTGCCAAAGTAAACAAGAAGGCGTTTGATTTTCAGCCAGTAAAGATGAAGTGAAAAATGAAAGTGGGAAAGATTTGCATAGAGCTTTTTCTGGTAGAGAAAGACAGGCAGATGTGCATGATAGTTTATTTATAGCTTTGGTAGAATACAAATGATTGAAAAAAAATTGAAGCATTTTTAAAAAAATATTATAAATTAGAAAGTATTAGTCCTTCAGATGTCTGCAGAAGATGTCAAACAAGGTAAAGAAACTTTGCGAAAGTGGAAATTCGATTGGGAAAGTGCACTTTTCTTTATCAATGTTGTTTCACATAGAAGCTAAACTCAACTATGTAATTAAGATTCCAACTGCATTATCAGATTACCTAACACACATTTTTCGAGACGAGACTACCAGAGACCACTGATAGATGATAGATGAGAAAGAGTGAGCAAGACAGAGACATGAACTATTTCTGAAGTTAACACCTTGTACAACAGGAAATAAATCAGCAGAGTAATAAATTCTGCAAAACACTTTTTAACACATTTCATGAGATGCTAATTCATATTTCCACAGATGTTTGACAAAAGTAATTGCATTTTCCATTTTGGCCATTACACAACTTCCTCAAATCGGTTTCAAAGTTCGCCTTCACATTGCTCCTGCATATGGATAAATGATCAGCGTTTCCTCCAACTTGGGAAGTGTTGGCACACCACACCAGTGCATGCAAATTAAACTTGTTTTGAAATCGAAACCAGCAGTATTTTGATATTGGAAAGATATTTTTTTCTAAAATAATTCACAATTTAAGGATCATTCAGAGGCAGAAGTCAACAATCCCCAGCCCAATAAGACTGTACTAGATTGTACAGCAGGAGAGAGACTCCGACCTTTTAGATTCAGCCTGCTGCTATCCATTTGTTTGTCCATCTATTTCTCTATTTCCTACTTGCTTTTTCCCCCCTAAGCAGATATTTAATGATTTCTTTAATATCTCCTCCTGGTAGAAAGGTAAGAGATGATTGTTCATTGTTAAAAGTGATAAAGTGATTGTTTTCCATTGTTATAGAAAAAAAGTATGGTTCATTGGAAATTGTCTTATTAAATTCTTGATGTACTCTTTGACACTATGACAGATCATTGACTGCAAATATTCCCAGAAATTTTGCCTTCCAGACAAGGATGAAACTTAAAACATTACTTTATGTCAAAATCGAAAGGAAGGAAACTGAAAGATGGAGAGTGAATGGAGAACTACTGCAATACTGTCTTACATTCTCCACTGTGTTCAGCATCATGTCAATTAAAACATGCTTATGAAGATATTTTCTATATCTTTCCACTAAGTATACCATTATGTCCTATGACATGACTTAAGAAAGCACGAGATACTAAATTATAAGGAAAGCCAAGCTGAAGGAATCATGGAAAGAAAATACTTTGATCAGCAACATTCACCACTAGAGAATCTAGAGAAAGAAACAGAAATTATGACTTTCAGAAGTCCTACCTATTCAGGAAGAAGCATTTAAAAATAATTTTTAAACATTTTACAGTGACATGTATTTATCTTCCACATACTGAACACAGTGGCAAACAAGTGTAATACAAGAAACAAAGCCAATTTTAAGGAAAAAAAAATGTTTGCTATTCAAGCCATGGATCTAGTAACAGATGGAAATTGAACCTTTTAGACTGTTCTTACCATAATGACTACTTGGAGAACTTACTAACTCCAATTATAGCCACAATTAGCACTTTTTGAGGACATAGATGTATAAAGAACTGAGACAGATCTAACACCGATAAAAAGTACCCTGTTTTCTGTAATGCTGGCTTATCAGACTCTGCAACTGGAAAGGATTCATCTTTTTCACCACTTCCCCAGATTTTCCCTGTTCTGGCTTCCAGAGAACAGATTTGTCTTCATGATTTTTAGTGACATCTTCAGTTCTCTAAGAAAAATGCACTAAGCAGTTTTTCCCCCGTGGTGCAACCCCAGTACAGTGGCCTCTATCCCATATATCCACCAATAACGAGGCACTGGGCAGAACCAGAAGGCACAAAATGAGATTTTCCAGTGGTTGTTGGATCAGCCCAGTGTGGCCATTGGCAGTCAGCATACCTGGGACAGACCAACTCAGAGTACCCTTCTACTATCAGACAACTTAAATAGGACTTTCTTCCCTTTGCCTTTGGCAGCTCCATTGTACATCCCACTCGCAGCTCAAGGCCCAGCAATGTCTCTTAAGCTATGACAATACAGACAAACAGAATCCTAGTGCTGTTTAACCGTCACTTTCCAATGCATTGTATCTTCCTATAGCTCCTTCTCATAGAATTTCATCTTATGTCATTTATAGACATATTTTAGTTAAACATTATCTAGAGAAGAATTATTGATCCGCAAAGCAGACTGAATGCTTCTCAAAAAGAACTTCTGACATCAGGAGGTTGTTGATACACAATTATTGTTTATTTAAAGAGCTTCTGAGAAACTGTGAGAAGGCTCATTGCTATTTATCCCAAAGCATGGATGTTAGCCTGCATTTGGAATGGAAACAGACTAATGTTTCCAATGAAAAAAAACCCTTCTAGCCAAATTTTAATTGAAGCTAGATAGCAAATGAAACATTTTCATCGCCTGGGGAATAGAAGACTCTGAAAACAAAATTATATCAATGAATTTGGGATTATTTTAATACCAAAAGTCTAAACAATATAAATTATATACAGAAAAGTATTTAGAAATTCTTTTGTGAATAAAGAAAAGCCAAAACTTTTTTCCAGAAAATACTGAGGTGGATACTGATGTGTTTTCCAATGTGAAAATACTTATCTGTTAGCAATCTGATATCCCCAGCTCTGTCTGCTCATGATCATAGACTAATTCTCAAAATTAATTCTTAGGATTTTCATTCCACAGTTTTAAAAGGAGTATCAATGTGTTCTGAAGGCTTTGTTGTCTCTTAGAATTTCATGCTACTCATTGAACAATCACCCTTTCTTTCAGTATACACTGTTTACGTCTTGCAGCAATATTTATCTTTAATAAACATTATTCTGGAACAGATTAATTGTTTATCACTACAACTCACAGACTTGTCTAAAAAAGAAGAGATGCTGTTATTCTGTAACTCAGTAAAATAAAAATATAAGGTGCCCAAATATGCAATTGTTGTCTTTTTTGTTTACAAGACACATATACTAAAATTTATTCAGCAAAGCCATTTGGAATTCTTAATTCTTCTAGGACAGCTTTGTACAGAAGCTTCCTCTGTAATTCATACTTACCTTCACACATATACCTTACTAGATCCTAGCTAAATACTCTGGATCAAGACCATAGCTGTAGTGTTCTATAAACAAGGAGTGTCTGGAAAAATTACTCTTAAAATGTTTGGATCTCCAGAAATATCAAAACTAGTTACCTTAAAGTTTGCATAAAACCTGAGATCATGAGGAAATTAAAATGCAGTCGATGGCTATAAAGTAAAGTTGTGGAGGCTTGGATGGGGAACTTACAGGTATGTCTTAGCACTGCCTAGACCAGAGACATTATACAAAGATTCCATCATGTTTAAAAGACAAGGACATCATGAGCCCTGAAGAACTGTTTTCTAAGGGTTAACAGTAATGCCATCATATAGAATATTAACATTAGGCACTACTATCTATTACCTTCAGTAATTAATTACCTCTGATAAAAGACAGTTTATTCACTTTGAAGTACTCGTTGACTTCCTCTCTCAAGTACTTTGATTGCTAGACATGTTGAAGACAGAATGCCTAGCTCGCCAGTTATTTCAATAATCTCTTTCACTAGCCAAAGTCTCCATCCAAAATCTGAGCACAGAATGTAGAAAATAGAGGCATCTTGTATCTATTGCAAGTTCTCTATCTGGGAGGAAACATAAATCAAAAACATAAAATGAATAATGTATGGCCAAGGCTTACAATCTTCAAAGCCTGTGAAGGCACAGACCATCTAATATCAGTAATTAGTAAAATGTTGTTCCCTCTGCAAGAGAAGACTCTTGGCCAACAGAACTGGTCCAAGAATTCTCAAAACTGTGGAGTGGAGCGTAATTCTGGAAATGAAAATGAAGGAATGATTAGACAGCAGATTCTCTATGAGTATTGTATGTCCTAAGGCAGCCAGTGTTCTGTAACCATGTAAATCACCACTGATGAACAGGTAAGACAATAGAATGGGAACCTATGTCTGTCATATCAAGGTCAGGAGTGATGTCATGGCTGAGAGACCATCTGGCCTTCATCAAAAAGAGAGAAGGAAGTATTAGTACAAAAGAATAGAGAGAAGAAGATGTTGGAATCTGTGTCTAGAAAACAAAGACAAATAGTTCAGCAGCCAGCACTGCAATGATGTTGAGAAATAAGCAAGCCCACTTAGACTGAGGAGAGAGGAAGTTGATCCACATAAGCCAATTCAAGAAGCATACAGCCTTGGAGTAAAACACACACATACCACTGGGTAGTGATATGGAGAATTTAGACTCTCTGGCATGAGCTCTTCTTTTAGTGATCAGAGAGAAGATGAAGATACAGAGGCTTTCTTAACTCCTGAGAAGAAAACCTCAAAGTCTAGCTGCCTTTTGCACAGTATTTACATCTTGAACAATCAGCAAAGAGAAAACCCCCGAGAAATACGGCCCTAACTGAGAAAACAAAGGTAATACCACATGTAGGCTTGGTCATGTGACTTAACCTCAGCATGTTCTGCACAACCGAAACGAGGCTTTGGACTAAATTCTTAGTTCAGAGAAGCAAATATATTAATTGCAAAAGATCCACAAATCATTGCCTTTCAACAAGAGAAGTTCCTTATATACTATATGCTGAGCAGCGAGGAAAGACCAACAGCACACCTCTATCTATACCACAAGGACAAAATTTCGGATCTTGAGCACCTGTGATGTAGCAAACCCATTGTAATAGGACAATGGACCAATAGGACATGGACCCATTTCAAGAACTTGTGGTTTGAGAACAGATACTATTTAAGATCAGAGGGCATATCTAGGACTTGATTTTTTTTCCCCAGCAACAATAACCTTTGAAGAATGAGTATAGTCTCTAAGAAGGTTGATCAGGCAATAAATGGAAACAGCAGTGCTAAATATGCAAGGCATTTTTGGGGGCCTGTTTCTTCAAATAAATACAGATTTGGGGCAAGTGCCAGACTGAGAGGGAGAACAGAAATTTGGGGACTGTTCCTCATCAAAGAGATTATCCAATAATAGGGAAATACCAGAAGAATCCCCTTCCCACAAGGTAAACTGCACCTCTGTTCTTTCTTTAAGCCACAACTAACATACCATGCCTAAAATATGAAGTTGTTCAAAGGAGTATTGACACACATTCTCGTTGCACACAATATCACCCTTAAAACTGCAACAGCAATAGCCTGAAAGTGTAAATAGTGTTACAGTGTTTATTTCTGTACTCGATCACACAAAAAACCCCAGAAAACCTTTTATCCTTCAATGTGTCCAACTGCACATTGGTCCCAGGTCCTGCTCCTTAAAACAAGGTCAAAGTAGAAAGCCATTAATCTCACCAATGCAGGATCTAAGTCTACATGTAACACTAGATGAGAGACTCATATTTTCAGGTAGATCATTAGTCAAAGACCAATTGCTTAAGTACAGTATTTATTGTAAAAATACCATGTGAACATAATAAAGGGTTAAGCAGAGACATTTTAAATCAAAACACTTATCAGTTCTTTCCACTTTTATCCCTATTCATATCTTAACTCCTCAAAAATAGTGAATTACTTAAACAGTTGCAGCTGGTACAGAATGCATTTGGAATACCCATGAATTTCTACAGCTTAAGCAGCAGCATGCTTGGCTTAAATAACCAAAAAGGATGCCTCAAATTCCACTAATCTCGTCCTCAAATAAGTGTTTTCTACCTTGTGTGAAAAAAAAAATAGTAGCCAAAATAGCCAAAGTAGGAAATTAAACAGTTTCAGAGTTAAGAAAGGGCTGGAAAAAACATAAACTACATTAGATACGACCAAAAAAGAGTAGAATGATCAATTAACTGAGGTTCTAAACAAACTTAGAAGTTTGATGAACATTAATTGGCTTTATTACTTCAATTAAGTCTAATAGTGTAGGGACAGAATAGGAGGAAGCATTATTGATGACAAAAATTAGTCAGGACAGTCAAATCCAAAACTTACTACTAGCATTTGCAGGAGAATTATGCCATACTGAGCACAGGAAGTAAAATTCATTAACTACAAAGACAGTATCTCTGACTTTGGAATTTCCTGAACTGCAAACTGCTAGAGCTGGGGAGAATATTCTGACAAAATAACAATATGTGATTGCCCTGTTTGAACGCTTTTTTTAACAACAGCATTTTATTTTAGCCAGTGGTGGAGGTAGGAAACTGGCCTAGGGTAATCTCTAGTTTAACCTAGGACAATCATGTTCTTAAAACGGATCATGGATGCATAAAATCAATAAAGGCAGCATAATACATAAGGTGAAATAATATAAAAATAATATATCATAATAATATTATCATAACGACAGGTGGTCTTAAGAAGACTCATTATGGACAATTCTTTGAAAATAGCAGTTAAATATGCACCAGGATTCAAAAAGGCACACAATACAAACTACTAGGAAAGAAACAGAAATAATTCTAAAACAATATAATAGTACAATGCTCCCAACATCTACTAAGTATGTAGTTTTGACATTCCATCTCAGAAAAAAAGACCCTATAAAACAGTAGTTTTAGCTTCTACAATACTATAGTGTCTACAAAACTATGGAAACAGTATCAAAGACAAATAAAAGTATGGAACAGCTTCGCAGGGCTGCTCAGGGCCTGGATAGGTAATAAACTGGCTGGATGGGCCCAGAGAATGGTGGTGACTGGATTTACATCCAGCTGGCGACCACTAACCAGGGGCGCTCCCCAGGGATCAGTGTTGGGGCCAGTCCTGTTTCATATCTTTATCAGTGGTCTGATGAGGGGATCCAGGGCACCCTCAGCCAGTTTGTTGATGCACCAAGCTGGGTAGTAGCATGATCTGCTGGAAGGCAGGAAGGCTCTGCAGAGGGATCTGGACAGGCTGGATCAATGGGCTGAGGCCAATGGTGTGAGGGTCAACAAGGCCAAGTGCCAGGTCCTGCCCTTGGGTCACAACAACCCCTGCAGTGCCACAGGCTGGGGACAGGGTGGCTGGAAAGCTGCCCAGCAGAAAAGGACCTGGGGGTGCTGGTCAATAGCAGCTGAACATGAGCTGTTGTGAGTCCAGGTGGCCAAGAAGGCCAATGGCATCCAGGCCGTATCAGCAAGAGTGTGGCCTCAGGACCAGGGCAGTGATCATCCCCCTGTACTCGGCACTGGTGAGGTCACACCTCAAGTGCTGTGTCCAATGTTGGGCCCCTCAGTCCAGGAAGACCATTGAGGGGCTGGAGCATGTCCAGAGAAGGGCAGTGGAGCTGGTGAAGGGTCTGGAGCACAAATCCTGTGAGGAGCATCTGAGGGATGTGGGGGTGTTTAGCCTGGAGAGGAGGAGGCTCAGAGGAGACCTTATTGCTCTCTACAACTACCCAAAATGAGGTTGTAGTGAGGTGCAGGTCACTCTCTTCTCCCAGGCAACATGTAATAGGACAAGAGGAAATGGCTTCAAGTTGTGCCAGGGGATGTTTACATTGGATATTAAGAAAGATTTATTTCTTCACAGAAAGGGTGGTCAAGCATGGGAACAAACTGTCCAGGGAAGTGGTGAAATCATCATCCCTGGAAGTGTACAAAAACCATGTAGATGTGGTGCTTAGAGACACGGCTTAGTGGTGGACCTGGCAGTGTTATGTTAATGCTTGGACTTCACGACCTTAGTAGTGTTTTCCAACCCTTATGATTCTATGTTTCTACAAAAAGAAAAACAAAACAGAGCAAGACGCTTCACTTAAAAAAATCCAGAAGACTGAAAGCAAAAGATGGCTAATATTAATGTTGGGATAACTAAAGTAATTAATGCAATTAAAGAGGCTAACAGAGAAGAATAATCTGGTTTTTGTTGCTCTGCAAATAGTAAGGTTCACCAACAAAATTCTTACATAGCAAGTGAGACGAAACATTAAGCTAGACCGACCTTTAGTCCCATTTAATGTGACTGATCTGATATTCTAAATTACATGAAGTAAATGAGGTCAAGAACTTAGATGTAAATATTCATATAAAATAATATAAATAGAGAAGATGCTTACTATTATTATTATTATTATTATTATTATTATGTTTGTTTTTATGGAAAGAGCTACTTGAAGTTGAATCAGATTAGCAATTAGGGTTCAGGAAAATGCCAGCCACAGTAGTTTCCTGTACATTTTTACACCTTCTTTTGAAAGCACAAATGTATCAGCAATTTTCAGAGACAGGATACAGGACCAGATGGAATTCTTATATTCAGATGAACATAAAGTACAAGCCTTTAAAGTTCTGATTTTTCACAATTTCTGAATAATTTTCACCTCATAGAGCCACATATTATTCCAGGCAATATATTTATGATTTCTTGTTTATTGCTCTGTATTGTTGATGTTTCTCAAACTGATATCCCTGGACTACTTCTTCTAAAATATACTTCTTGTCATCTCCCACAGCCCAAGCATACCCATGTTTTATTTTTTCTTTTAAATTCCAATATGACTTAAGCACACTGAGTAAACAGATTTAATAAGCTGAACTCAATCGTGACTTCTCCACTTACATTTTTTGGCAGAAAATGCCTTTCTGAGTTTCTATTTCAGTAAGATTCACTTAATACATCCAAAGCTGAGTAGGCTTTGATCCACAATTACAAAGTTAATATATATGGAGAAAGAATAATGCTGGGAAAATGCTCTCTTGGCAAATAGACGCTGGAGCAAATTAATCCCACAAATTTCCCACCTTTAATGAGTTCAGATCTTGCCATCATTAATAATACTGAAATAGTTATTAACATTTATATAAATATAATGAGAAAAGGTCTTTGGACCTGCCAGCAGGATCGAAAGCTATTGGAACTTTTATCACATGAGCAAGATCAAAACCAAGGCAGCTATACTCCTTTCTTTTATTTTGCTTTAAGTAACTCCATGGCCCAGGCATCTGACTATCGTCTTGACTTAAAGCCCTTGGCTATAACCCAAAGACAGGTTCAAATAAGGTTCTTTGATTCCACACACATGCACATACACACGTTCTTTCAATCCACTCTCCTTGCATGCAGGATTCAACAGGAGTTAAGGGCAGCACTTCAAAGTATGCTCAGCACTTTGCAGGATGCGGTCCTTTATCCTTATTTGACCTCTTGTTCTTGCTTAGCTCTGTTTTTACCAGTTCTACTAATAATGTTCCTCTGCAACAACAAATACTGTCCAAACCTCTCTGATGCCTACTGCCATTTTTCCTTGATGTCCTATACAGCATCTATCTCCAGGTTACTATGTGTAGTTTCTATAGTCTATATCATTAACTTTAGAAACTAAGATAATTCTGAAAACCAAGACAATAAAATTCTCACTTGAATTTGCAAGGTTGGGAAATTCTGTAGTAAATACATAATTTTTCTCTGAGACATTGTTCCATTGTAGTCTGTAAGGAGATGTCAATTTATTTTTTAAAATATCAGGAATGAATTCTCATTTCTTGTGATCCCAAAATGTGGATTAGAGTTTATCTTGTCATCTAGTAATTTTATTCAGACTGGTAAACTGTCTAAACTGAACACTTTCTGCCTGTATCTTTAGGTTCTCATTCAACACAAATGACAGCATTAGATTAGTGGGAAAGAGGAATGATATACACCTAGAGCTTGTTCTGACAGTCACTCAGGATGCACATCTGTTTCCAGGACCTCACAGACACCATAGCAGAATTCAGTAGTTAATGCACAGCAGTTTTACAAAATTAGTGGTGACGAGTACTTTTAAAAGTCTTGAGTCTTCTGGACTTTGTTTATGGATCATCAAATGAACTATTAAAATTTCCTACAAATCAGCCACTAGTGCCCAAAGGCTGCATTTTAAAATACATGTTTAGATACCAAAACAAGAGTGACTTGAACTTTTTGGAAGATAGTCAGCAATTTGACTGTTTGTGAGCCTACAAAGCTGTTAAGGAATCACATTTTAGCACCTAAGCTTGCAAATATGAGTTCAAATGTTTTGGACTTTATTGTTATAGGTCATACTGCATTTAACTATGTAGACATTAAGCTCATCAGTTCCTTAAAATTTCTGTTATTAAAGTAATTGATACATTTCCCACAAAGTTTTAGAAGAGCCAGGGCAGAATTTTATCTGATTGGAATCTGAGTTGTGGAAACAGCAGTGCAGAAGGATTTTTCATTATTGTCTTTTTAACAAGAAAGTTCCCAATATCAAGAATCTAGGTAAAAGGAAGAAAAAGTTGTCCTCCATTTGAGAGATATTGACTGTTTAAAATTTCTGAATTTTTTGCTGTCTACATAAGTATCATCACTTGGTGTTTTGTTTCCATGTAAATGAAACATGAATTGAGTTTTCATATCTTTCCACAAGTCCATTAGTAGCTATGGAAAGAAAGCAGCTAGCAAGACAGGGAAGAGCACACCTACTGTACTATTTGACACTCAGTTTAACACATCCCAACTTCTTTAACAGATCTTCATTTTAGTGTTTAACCATCACACCTCATTTCTAGGCCTCTTTCTGTTCATCTGCAAGAGATATAATATTCTTATCAGAGTAATCAGATGTTTACTATATTAGTATTTTTAAGTACTTACACATTCTTAGATTATTGGCACTAAATAAATTAAAATTGGTGCATACAACTTGCAGACTCCTTATTTAAAAAGTCTCACGATATAATTTATTAGCAAATAAATTCTCAGTGAGAAAATGAGAACATTGCCCACATATTAATGTATAAATTCAATATTTTAGGAACTCCATTCATAGAACCGTCTCTTTTTTGGAAAAATTGGCTCCGGAAATTGCTTCGCAGCAGTCCCTACTATTGTTATTTGCACTATAACCCATATCTACTGCATTATTAGTACAAATGCATTAATAAATCAGGATGTATTTTTATATTAGTAAGATACTGCAGATGACTCCTGTATGCTTGTCAGAAAAAGTCATGGTGTGCACGCCAAGTCATACGTTACAGATGTTGGATGACATTACAATATAACATTATATCACATTAAATACGGTCCAGAAAATAAACTAAAATAAAAAGATGGGTTGCAATACCCTGTAAAAACACTACTTTCCCAGTCTGTCTTATACACTACAATGATTTTCTATTTTTAAGTACAATTTAAGAGATAGAATCCTACAATCTGTTTTAAAAGACTTAAAAGACAGATATGAACGATGCTCACTGAAGAGTTTTGGAGCCCCCAATGCCTTTGGAGGCAAACAGTAAAGCTGATTGGTCTAACTGTTCTTTTCAATTAAAATTTATTGTTCTTATCCCATGTAGGAACTGCATTTTAACATATGCCACAGCCCACTTCTTCCAATGAGTCAGTGGTAGGAATCCTAAAAAATGCTGACCACTGTCTTCTCAAACTTGATATTGTTGCACTACTGCTGATCTCAAAACAGGCAATTGATTCACCTTGATACAAACGTACTTCTTAATCTATACCATGTAAAATAATTATTGATATCTTTCCCTAGTTTTGGAGCATTTAAATGTAATCAGTTTCCAAACTAAAGGCTATTTTCACACTCAAATACACATAAAAAAATTAGGCCAAAGCAATTACAAGAAAATAAAAGTACTTCAATCTTGAACACACTCCATAATGTTACATAAGCCATAGGCACACATATCCAGAATGCACAAGGATATTAGGTCTCTAAATTTAAATAGTAAATATTCTTTCATTCATTGTTTGGTTCATTCTTGATATCACTCAGTTTTCAGAATCCTTCTTGTGATATGAAATTAATTTTTGTTTTTCACTGAAATCAGTAAGGAAGTCAAGGAACAAAGAGGCAATTCAGGGAAAAAAACCAACCCTGTGCATTTACCATTACATTAAACTGACTAAAACAAATTAAGGAAAAATTTAAGCAATCAAATAAATTTTACCCGTAATGCAAATGTGAACATTCAAGAAAAATGGAAGCTGTAACATACTCTAAAAAGCACCCGATTCTTCATTTGCAGACTAGTTATATGTACTCAAAATTCACAATAACAAAAAAAGGAAAGAAAGGGTAAAGAGAGCATAGTAAGGACCACATCTTGGTCTCCTCATCCAGGTATTTTTCTTCTGCTGATAAAACCGAAAGGAACAGACATTTCATTAAACATTTCCTTGTACAAGTCAGTTACTCTAAGACACCTTTGGGAGCACATTTTGTGACCCATTCAGTACAACCAGCTCCCACAGTCTAAGCTAGTAGCTAGATGACTTTTAAGGTCCCTTCCATACCAAACCATTCTATGATTCCATGAACTGAGAAGCAAGCACAGAACATGAGCAAAACAATTCTAGCTGGTGGACTGCCTCATGTGGATCACAACTAAGGTGAGGAATTTGACTGCTCCCTTTTCTGTAATGCTGCAAGGGCTGATGTAAAACTTAATTTAGAATATGAAAGTTCTGAGGTTCTCCCTGCTGGTCCTTCACCAAAAAACTCAGCCCATTATCATTAATATATTTTGAATCATCCTTCAGCAGTTTTATCATACAATTATTACAGAGGCAGTATTCATATAAATCTGGTTATCTACTGTAGTGAAGCCCAGAAACATAAAATCTTGCCCTTGATCCCCACCCAGGCATCCCCTACTATAAAACACCATTCTGAAGTTTTTTGTGCAACTTGTACGCACTAGTAAATAACAATAAAATATGCAGTTTCTGTTAGCAACCAGAGTACTCTTCTACAAATCTCAATTCTTTTTTAGAATGGTTTGATAAATCTGTTAATGCCAATGAGAATTCTGGTTGTGAAAGAACAGCCACATCAGGGACTAGTCAGGAATACAGAAAAAGCAGAGTACTGTGACTAATATTGTTAATGCCTCTTTACACAAGATTACAGAGTCACATTCTCAAATCCTGAGGGGAATTTGGCTTAGTAGCTCACCCTCTCTGATACTTCTAAAGAACAGAATGTAAGGTGCTAAAAATATTTCTTTGGCAAGAAAATTATCTGAGACACTCTTAGAGGTAAAATAATTTCACAATAGGTGGGTCCAGGCATAGGAAACTGTTTGGAAGGTAATGAAGAAACTGCAGTTTGTTGTGATTAACAGACAAAATAATATTATGGAGTCATGTTCTCCATTCCTCAAAAGAAACGTGATCAATAAAAAACTTTTTGCATGAAGTCTCTCAAAGTATCTACTTAATGTTTTTCCTTTGAGTAGTAAATTATTTGAAAAGTGGTATTATAAACAACAGACACCTAATGAAAGAATGGTTAGAATGGAGAGTCCCATGGAATTTTTTCAACTGTCATACAATATATTAGAAGCCTTGAGTTTGTTTTATTAGCTAATTAAAAAAGCAAAAAGACTACGCAGCATATAAGATTAGTATTTAGTTAAACATCTTTAAAAGTACTATTTGACTAATGTTGCTAATTCCTCTATTCATAAGTTTGTGTTTTCAAACTGTAAAGGAGCATGTGGAATTTAAAGATTGATTTTTAAAGATGATATCAATAAAGAATGGCTATTCTGTCCTGAAGAGAACAGGAAGTGACATAACTACTCAGAAAAATTTAAGAATTAATGTTATTTTAGATTGTTATATCAACATTACAGCACTATTTCATTTAGGCAAAATGCTTCTTATTCTTAAAGCACTTAGTCCTGTCACACTCCGTTACCAGCAAGTTTTGTAGCACTGTTTCCCAGGAGAGACCTGCTGAAATACAGAAATAGGCACTCCCTGGAAAAGCTGTGTGACTCCGCTGTCTGGTAGTACTTTGTTACACAATATTTTGACCAAAACATTTAGACCTCTTGCTTAATTTAGAAATTTGTTTTTATTTCATATCAGTTTCATTTGTAAACTTATTCAAATATAGAAATATGTCCCATCACAAACCAATATGTTGATGACTTTAGTACCATATTCTTCATTCACTCCTGTACCCAACAACTTCTATTTCAGAGAAAGTAAAAAAATATGCACCTAGAAATGGCGCCATTTTCAAACTGAAGAAACAACTCCCCCCTCACATCTAAAGGTTCTCAGTTTAAAACATAAGGCATTAAATTTAATAACAAATGGCTCCCAGAGCCAGATAATGAATGCTTTTCACGATGGTGAGTACTTATTCTCTTATTCTTACAGTCCCAGCTCAACAAATAGGACAATTAATTTTTTAAGTGGCCATATTCTGGCCTTTTGTTCTACTTGGTAACAAATTAGTAGTTTTGTTGTTTCATCCTACTGACAGTACGTAATATTATTAGAAAATCAGAATGACATAATTTCTTCTTCAACATCCCCAGTAAACTCCTCTTTTCCTCATATAAGATTTAAAATCTCTATCACTATATACCTGCCTGTAGCCTAGGTCTCCATTTAATCCCAGTGGAGGAGTTATGCCTTTCACAAGCCAGATTCTGATTTACACCATATCTAGAGACTTTTGTTTGAAAGTCTGCAAAGTGAAAAAATAATGTAGTATTTTTTCCTCATAAATCACACAAAGCTGTACATTGAAAACAATTTAATTTTCAAAAACTATAGCTCACAAATTGATACAAAAAATATACCATCATATATAGGAATGTATTTAGTAGTAAAATAGCTTTTTTTAGTAAACACATTTTTTTTCTGACTTCACATTATGGGAAATCACAAGGCTCTTTTATTCTAGAAAGATTAATCAGTTGATGCGGAACCTGATTGAACAGAGGCTTCTGCTCTCTGTAGTTCTAGAGTATAAAAACTACTTTACAGCTACACTTCACTGTACTTTAGGCTCTTATGCAGCCTATTCAAATCAAATAAATTCTCAGCACATGCTTCTATGATCTGTCTATTCAATTTATATTAAAAAGTAATTCTTAATACTTTCCAGATATTTAGCTTGGGCAGCAATACACAAAAGAGTGAGCTGATACTTAATAAGTTTTGCATCAAATCTAAATTACATCAACTGAAATCAATGAAGACAGATTTTCAGATTTGTTGTCATAGCTCTGCCACATACAGTTGGTCTGCTTTCTCTAACTTGAGATCTCAGGGTCCTTTGTTTAAGACCGATTGCTTCCAGATGTATGGGATAGTGTCAGTGGAGAGAAAGAAAAGATATACTTCACACTGGTGCAATTGAAATTGCAGTGAAAAATAGACTCTTCAAATCAAAGTCAATCCCTTCAATATATTTATTTATCCTGTCCTCTATTACACGCTTAATTATTCTTTCTTATGTTTTTAGTCAAACTCCAGAAAAACAGAGACATTTTACCTGCACAATTTCTTAGACGTAGGACTGTATGCTGCCCTATTCAGGGCAAGATAATAACCTTATTCACTGAAGAATACCTGCCCTAATGAATTGGATTCAGTGAAGCCATCTCTGAAGTGACACATTTGCCATGGGAAAGATCTAATATTCTAAGCACTGCATAGAATACATCATTACACCGTAACAGGGGCTGGTTCATGTGGTTCTTAGTGGAAGCAGAGTATAACTGTGCCAGACTGCAAGTTCACATTCTCCAGATCGTCGGTGTGCAACTATTACCTGCACATAACATTGTAGCTCCCCATTGACCTGTGAAAAATACATCTGATGATTTTATTTCCTGTATTTCTTCACAGATTTCTAACAGAAGTGAACGCTCTGCCATTATTGGACCCTCTTTTTGTGCAAATAAGCAAGCAGCACGAATTTCAAATGAGCAGATAAAATGAATCATGTTATAGGTCAACAGAGATTGATATTATCCAAGGAGCTTTGGCCATTTTTCTTGCATTGTCTGCCCTGCTAATTCAGTTCTGCAGAGCTAGCAGTCAAACCCCATTTGGAAACAGGATATTGGATAAGAAAGTCTGTGTTTATTACAGAGCCCTTCTAGAGTCTATTCTATACTTCAATGAAACACTGAGAAAACTCTGCACTGGAATCCAAAACAATATGAGACTTCATAGTCAAATATAGTGTTTCCAAATGTTTCAGAATAATTCTTAAACTCCTGCATTTGTTTTTAAGGTGAGATTCTTGCAATTATGAACATGTGACACTGCAAATTATAATGAACATTTAGTTTTATTGGACTTACTACATAAACGCAGTACTTTTTCAGAAGAAAATTTTAAAAGGGAAAAAACATACATAGAAGACAATAACATTTCAAAAAACATAGTCATCCAGTGTATGCAATTTTCAGTAACATAATATAAAAATAATTTGGTTTTAGCCAACAGGAACACTAAAATACATAATAACCCATATAATACTAAAATTCAATTTTCTTATGCTCCTAAGTTATTAGTTCTAGATACACAGAATCAAGAAATACAGAATTCAAGAGAGTCAGGTAAGTGGAAGTAGAAACAGGAGACAGATTCACCTGGTGGTACTGATCTATTGAAGAGAATGTGGAATTAAATAAAAATTTTATACTCTTTATACATCACAGGCTTATTTTTACACAGTTCAAGAGATAAAGAGAATGATTTTGACCCCCTATGATGTAGGACCTATCTTCATATAAACAGATCACCGCCTGTCACAAACACACAGTTCACTTTCACAGATCCTCTTAAGCCTCTATCCCCCAGGATATCTGGGTATTTTTTTCTTCCTGATATAAGTTTTCATTTCTCTATTTATCTGCAGAATATACATAGCAGAGGCAGAAATTCTGTGACTTCTCTGTATTCCACATTGACAATGCTCAACTTTTAGAGAAGAACTAGAGGTAAAAAGAACAAGTCAGTCTTCACTGGTGATTCAAACACTGCCAACAAAATCACTGGTTGGTGCTTTCTGTCATTGGCCAGTCTGTGATATAAACTTCTGACTGAATTTTTGGGGACTGGACACATATGGTTAATTCATGAAACACAGTGTTATGATCTGACATTATACAATATTTTGTCACTAGCAATGTGAACTGGAGTTAAACTCATGAGTCAGAAGCAAGAGGATCCATAACCCAACATAAGCCCCTGAGTAAGATCTTTCAAGCGTTGTAACATTTGAACTCTTTGCATGGTGTTTTTAAAATAACAGCATTCATTGCATAGTTACATCTGACCCTTAGTGATGCACTACTTATAGTACTAGTAGTTCTTATTGACACGTTAAAAACAGTTGTTGCCTCATTCAAGAGGAATGTTTCTTGACTAATTATTGTTCTATGGCTACAGTCATGTTGTCACAAATTTGATGTTTTCATATTGCAGTTTACCACAGCAGTTTATATTACTATAGCAAACACTGCCTGAGAGGATTGTGGAACAAAGGCAACAAGACAATGACTTCTCTCTGTGCACATGAGCTGTCCAAATCAAGTATTTCCTTTGGTCCAAGTACAGACCTCAGAGGAAAAAAAAAAGGCACTGCAAAAAATTTGCAATATAAATTGAATGCTGGGGAAAAGAATACTGCATTTTTATGTCCTTATTTTTGCTTTTTTTTTTAAGGACAATTCACATGGAAATTAAGAATATATTTACTTTGAATTCTTTGTACAGAACTGAAAAGCAACTTGGCACAGTAGGAAAAAATACACTCGTGAATTAAAAAATTAATTTATAAAAAAAAGTACATGATACGAATGATATCATAAATATCAATGCCAGTAGAAGCCCTTTAGTATCCAGTGTTTATATTATATGGAGCATTAAATGGTAACATTTAAAAGGTATAATGCCCCCTCCTAAAACATGTCTGTTAAATCTGGGTATGCAGAAGAAAAATGAAAGTATTGTTAAGCCAGTTATGTGGTCCTCTAACTGGACCTGATACACAAGTGAGCTGGCTGTGTGCCAAATGGCCTTCGAAAGTAAACTCAGAACAGTGGAAACATCAACATATTATTTCCCAGCTGCTCTGCTTCTCACTTGCAGTAATCACTCCATACCAAAAGCTAAAGTTGTATCTTTAACTGGGTCTTCGCTGTTTCCTGTTTTCACTTGGCCTTGGATTTATGTGGAACGTGTATCAATGGGAATCATCAACACCTCCTTATTCCCAAAACACACTATGAAGTATTTAGATAAGATTTCTGCAAAATGTGTCAGAATAAAAAAAAAAAAGACAAAAAAAAAGAAAACTAACAACACAAACACACACAGATAAACCAAAAAAACACCACACCAACCAAAAACCCACAAAAAATATGGCATACGATTTTTAATACGGATAAATTTCCAAACCTCCAGGAGAGGAACATTTTTAGAGGATGAGTGAAAAATAATTTAATTTTTTGTACTATCTATACTCACAGTAAGCAAATACACCTTCAGTCTAGACCAGCCCTTTTAGTGAGTAAGTTAAAAAAACTGATGCATTGAAATCTCAGAGTTTGTTCTCTTAAACCAAATTTTTGCTTTCCTTATTTTTCCTTAAGCCATATGTTGGATTTTTGAAATTTCAAACCGAGAAAAAAGAAATTAAGAATATTTTATGTGCTTGTGGATAACAATATCTAGAGACACTCTCACCATGAGAGTTAGATTTTAATAGCAAAGTTCAAGAGAAGACTAAAAATCAGCTGGTGGTCAACCATGTTAAACACCACACCTGTGAAAAAGTGATCATAGCAGAATACAATTACATAAGTTCAGTAGTCTGGAAAATCACAAGAAATATATATATATTCTGATAGTCACATGAAATATATGTAGTGCGGCTGATGCTGGTGGTTGGAGCATTTATTATCATCACATTGTATGCAGCATTCAGTTAACTGCTCCTTTTGGTGTTATGTAAATCAAAACTCTGAATTTATGAATAATAACGACCACTCACCATCTTTTCAAAACATATAAACCAGCTCCCACTGCTGTAGCTGGAGCCTTGTGTTAACACATCCTGCCACTAGAGGATAGTGTTGTCATATAACTATGCGCACACGTTAAGTACGAGTACATGAAACTACGGTAAAGTTCAAGTCGCTTGTTTTCTAAAGCCAGGAAAAAAGATTTATATTTCCGTAAAGGAATTTTTTTCCCTAACAAACCCTGAAGCCTTTTTTAAAATAAAAATTAGACAGCAAAATCACATGGCATAATTGCTTATTAGTTTATCCTTAGTAAATTTAATATGTAATCTTAATAATCTTTAATATGTTATTTGTTTTCAAGAAAGTTAGATTATTGCACCTCAGGCCGAGTGTGCTACCTGGGAATCTCTTGGAAGGACACAGCCGTGGTGCAGGGGTCTGACATAAAGCAGGTAACTGAATTTTTTTGTAGTGGTACTTGACATTTGTGAGAGTTACAGGTATCAGACTTGAAAATTGATTGACAGTGTTCTGAGGACTAGGAGCCAGATCAGGCCAAGCTCAAGAATACTCACTTATGGCAGTAACAGGGAATAAGGAACTCACTCCTGTAATACATTGCTTACACCTTCACTTCAGCAAAGCAGAGATAAATCAGCTGCAGACTTCAATTAAAACATGCAGACCACACTGAGAAAAACTTGTGCAAGTTTCAGGAATATGCTGCATTAAATAAAAAGCCATAATGAATTGCTGCCATCAGAAATAAGAAAGGAAAGGAGGAGATACTGTCTCAATCATCCCCCGCAGCACCACCTGACGCACTACATCCATAAGTTTCTCTATGTTCAAAATAAGAATTCTAATTTCTGGGAGAAAAAAAATGAAAATCTAACTTCAGTCTGGTGATGATATGGAGAGTATTCTTCTATGAGGAGGACCAGAACACATTTTACATACTTGTTTTCAGCAATGGGAATCCACAGTTGAACACGGTCTACTCATTTAGACCTGTGATGATCTTATGACATTATTTCACACACTGAACACCACACTCTTCAGAATCAGAGAGCATTTTTTCTTAATGTTTATTAACTGCTCACAATTTACATTACCAACAAGACAATACCTAAAGTAAGGTGTCTATTTACTGAGTTATTTCATATTGCTTTAATTTAAGAAGTCCATAGGGTTAGCAGTTGTTAATATTTAGGGATGAAAAATAACAGTACATTGCCATAGAAAATGCGACCTATGAGAGAGATGAAGAATCTGAGAGTGCGGAACTTTAATTCTCTTTATACATGAAAAAGATAGTTATAAAAAGATGATCATTTATTGCTCAATGTATTCACTAGAAGGAGGGCTGGAAGAAGCACAGGAAATATTAATTAAATAGTACATTGAGAAGAATTAAAATATATATTGTGATAATTCTGCCAAGCAGTAGACCCACTAAGAAGACTGTAAAACCTTCTTTACCAAAGGTAAATTTAAAGGTGCTTGTCATAGATTATTCAGGAGAAAAAAACTGACAGGAGCAAAAAGTTATCATGGATTATCTCTTCAGGCATATTCCACTTCTCCTACATATTTAAAATTTTTGTATGTTCCTAAACTGTTGCGAGACAAAAATCTCTAGTCATTTGCAATCTTACTAAAATCAATACAAACCAGGAAAATGGTATTCCGTCTGACAGGTCCACTCGTGTTATTACTAATAGTAATATGACATTTTAGGAAAAGGGATCTGAACTAGGTATATACAAAAGCTATTAATAACTAAGAAAAATCTATCCCCATTCTTGATGGGGTTCTTTCAGTTGTAAATACATACTTAGCACACTTTCTCTATGCTCTTATGCAAAAATGACCATGTAAATAATTCTCTCCTCTTTTCTTAGCTATCAGTTCATCTCTAATATTGGGCAACATCCCATCTTGGAAATTCTACTAACAATTTCTGAAAGCTTTTTCACAGTTCTGAAACCAGTAACTAGAAAAAGTAAATAGTAGTTACCAAAAACACAAGAATCCAAATGCTTCAGCTTCGTCACTCCACAACAGAAGCATTCTTCTTTCAAACAGAGTTATTTAAATTCAGTTAGGATTATAATTTTATTAGGTAATCTTAATTTAAAATGAAGCAAATTCGAGTAATTTTGAAACCAGCGAACTCCAAAAACATTTAACAGGGACTTTTCCTGTGAACTGCTCCTTTATGCATTATATTTCTACAGATAAATTCACCTTACTGTGGTTGTTTTCATAAAAGTATTTTACTCCCATTTTAGTAAACTTTTGTATTAACATATGTTAATAATATGTTAATAATCAAGCTTTACACTTTACTGTTTGAGATTATATTTAAGCAATAAAATTCTGTGTGTGATCTCTGCATCCTAAAGAAATCTACCAAATCTATCAGATCTTCTATACTACGAAGTGCTTCATTCAGATAAGAGTTTGGAGTTTTTGGCTATGTCTGCTGAAACTGGTTTTCAGTTGCAGTTCTTATTTTCTTACAAATTAATTTCATTTTCCTTGAAACATTTGCAACAGCTATTTAATTGCATATAATGTCAGAACATGTGTCCTGGATTGCTCAATTAAATCATTGTTATTACTATTACATAATGTTATATCTGCACTAGCAAGGTATTTGGCTGTAGGTATAAATGTTCAGGCACATTCAGTTTTGTTTTTAAATGTACATGATTAAGCAACTGTGAGTAGATAACTGCTGGCAAATGATCTTTACAGAAATGGTCAACAGATTTAATAAAAAGGAAGTCCAAATTGTACGCGGAGATACTACACTCTGATCTATGAAGTATTTCAATCAGCATTAAGTGGGGTTTTTTGAGCAAGGAGACCTGAAACTGAATTTCAGGTTCTGGACCATGACCATTCACACATTTCCCAGGGACTTCAGTTTAATTATTCTTAAAATTTAATCAGCAAGTCGCAGAGATATTGAGAAATTATTTTCTCTCGTATTTCCCCTCTCAATCTCTTGGCTTTTGTGATACAAGTATGAAATGTTTTCCAATTGCCAGTGACTGTGGAGGACCTGGATTTTTAATGTCAGAGTTGCAGCTGGCTTTTCTAATTAAGACACTCTTTGCATAACCTAAATAGTAAAAACAAGAAAGTTTCATATCCCACCTTAATACCCATCTCATCTTTAATATAAGAGCTATATCTGAAGCTAGGTTTGACTTCAGGAATTTACTCATACCACTGAGTCAACCAAGGCTGTGAACAATATCCTGCCGAATGAGCTAGTTAGAGTGGTCAAAGTGGTACAGTAGATGTAGCAATACCGATACTAGCAGAAGTGAGATACAATTTGTCCCGCTTGAAGAATAACAATAAATAACAATAAATACAACTGCCAGAAAATCCCCACCTAAACCAGTTTAAGACCTATCTGTACCTGATTATCTACATAGCCATCTCTAGAGTTTCTTACAGAAGGATGAATAACAGGAACAGAAAAGGCCTTGATGCTGGTCCTTGTCCTGAAGGTCAAAACCAAAACGAGCTGTCAGACCAGCAGGGAGCCCAGTCTGCAGCAAATCCTTAGAGATGCTGTAATTCATGCTGTCAGTTACCTACCAGGCACTGGTTGCCATAGCTATAGCTCCTCCGTCCCTGTGTACTGCAGTAATACAATCTTGAAGCCACAAAGGCATGAAACCTACAGAGATCTGTAAACAGCCAAGCCTTTGGTGGTTTTGGCCAGTCATAATATCTGATATTAAAATTAATTTCAAAAAATAATAGGCTAAAAAGAACTTTTACTTTGCAAATGTCTTGGATCAAGGATGAAACCTGCATGCCATTTTCTCCAAGGCACATAATTATTTTCCAAGTATATACAAACCACCCTTTGTAAGGAAAAAAAAGATCAATACTTAGAAAAAAGCAACACTTTCAGAGACATTAAAAACTTAACAGCTAATACAATCTTTTTTTGGCTGCAGGCTTTAATCTGACAACTTTTCAAATCATATTGTTCAGCAATTTAAAAACAAAACAACTCCTTCAAATGATAAGACTGTAAATTATGGGTTTGAATGGCTTAAGTTCTCATGCAATAATTGTATTGTGCCTGGTGAAACTTTTAATTAAAAATGTTAAAACACTGCTCAAAACAAACAAAATTCTCTAGATATTTCTGGCTATTTTTCTAGCACTGACTTTAACAGAGCTGCTCCAATCTATGTCAGCATTCAGCTCAAGTCCAAAGCATTGCATTACTTGTTTCATAGCATTAAGTGATTTATATTACCAAGTACTAGATTAGTTGTTTTAGTTATACTAAACTATTATACAAGTTACTCTTCTTTGTTCACACTGCCTCTTTCGGAAAACTGTTTTGAAACAGTGATAAAACTTATTAGTGTAGCATAAATTCTTATGAAAACAGTAAGCGAACTCATACTCATGGATCAATTCTAATTTCACGTCATATGCTTTAATTCCTTTTATCCCCTAAAACACAAAATACAAAAAATCTTGCCATGGCTACTAAGGAGATGCTGGAGCTCAGAAGCTAAATAATGCTGATATAGCTCATGCTGGAAGAACTAATAGCAACATAAAAGCTGGAGCACAATCCACAAATACATTATTAATGATGTTTTCTTCTCCAATCAGCAGATGGCCACTGAATGGCTCACACTTGAGCCATCCTTGTAATAGGATACACAGCCTTTCATCTCCAAGTATCTGCATCAGGTCTGCCTCGTGTGGGTTGTAACTGAAAGATGCTATTTGACAGGCATTCAATAGCAAATATGTAATAGCCAGTCTCAGTCTAGAGACTCTGCTTTTCCTGTGCAATCTGGTTAACAAAGCTAGCATGTTATTTTCAAACTCAGGGTTGAGTAGGCCGGGAGACTTGATTATCCTTTTAGGTCTAAAGGGTCAGCCCATCCAAACAATTTTGAAACCCAGGTGCAAGTGGGACAATGGACTCAGTGATCAGTTTCCATTAGTGTCCATCAGGTGTTTTTTTCAATTACTAGATTAACTTTTAAACACACAAACAAAAAGACAACAAGAACAAAAAAACAACCTGAGATGAATGGGAAAAAATTAGTGTAATGACACAGACTATTGCTTTCATGAAGTTTTAAATTAAGCACATGACATGTTCTTCTTTTGCACTGTCAAGGCACAAAAATTTTTTGTATGGATACAAACATACAGTATGGATGCAAAACATCTGTACTGTCAAAAAAAGAATTAGTAAATTGATAAAATCAAGTGCTTGTATCTCCCCTCTGCAGGAAGCCTGACATCTACTGTTCTCAACAAAACTTATCATGTTCAGAGGTCTCCATGAGCTTTGAATTTATTAGAAGTTTTTTTCATGTTTACTGAACAGACCCACACTTATGTTTTCAGGGAATCCAACTGAAATTCAGAGGATTTCAATATAGACTCAAAGGCTGCCTTCATCACCTGGAATCTGATACAAAAATTAGTCATAAAGTAGAAGCACTCTTCTTGTGAAAAGAAAATTACCATCAGGGTATATTTGGAGTAAGCCTAGCAATAGGACATCTCAAACATAATTAATCAGTCAATTTCAAACATAAGGTCAGTATCATATGAAAGGTTTTTTAATGAGAATATTTTTGAAAATTTATCAGGAATGAAAGGGAATTATACATGTAAAAGTGCTGCAGACATCTAGCAGTAGGTCATCGTGTTGTTGAGTCAGAATTCTTAAAAATACAACTGTGTTACCTCCTTGACATCCATGGACATTATCTTCAAGGTTTATCTTCTTTCAGCTCAGCACAGAACATGAAGGCAGATGCTAAAGACTGCTCTCTGACAGCATTAAATCCCTTATCTTAAAGATGGCTGAACACATAATTTAAATTTGTATCTCTGTATACCTATAAAAACCTATTACAATCATACCTCAGTAGAACAATTGAAACTCAGTTTGTATTTAAAGCTACTTGTTACCACTGTGATTAGAATCACAGTCCAGATTGCCTCCTTCCTTATTCTAGGCACTATAGAGACAAATTGCCATAAAGATAGACAAGAGAGATAGAAGATGGGAAAGAGAAACACAGAGATTAACTTGCCAAAATCACACTGCAAATTAATGGACAAATTAAGAATAGAATCCAGATCATTTAAACCCCAGCCCATTGCTGAGCTCACAGAGTATTCCCTCAGGCTTTTTCTAAGACGTTTTTATTAGCCATCAGTGTTTACTGGTGCTAATTAATGTTAGACCATAAAAAGACCTTTTAAACACAAGGCGTCTTTTCCATCTATCAAAATTCTACTTCCTCTGTAACATTTACAGAATAATCAAGAAGTTGACTAGGAGGCTCCTGAATGTACATGCTTCACCACAGGTATTCAAGGTTCACTCAAGCCTACACGAGCCTCTCGGGCCAGCTGATGCCTTACCATCTTCTGCAGCCAACAGCACGCACAGGAATGCAAGGGGCAGCATCGGGTGATGAACTTCATCCTTCAGGCCAAGCAACGCTGACCTAGACACAGCTGAGAAGCCTGGAAAAGCACCATCAGAGCTTGAACATTCATGGGAGTGACTACCAAGCCTTTGCATTCCTTAACTGATGCATACTTCATAAATTTTACTTCTTAGTTGCTCAGCTTTTGGTCACTTTCCCCTCATTCTGGTTTCTAGGCCACAACTTATGCATATAGCTAATTTAGCATTAGTTGAATAATACTATACATGAAGTATACTGTTTGGGAAGTACATAGCAAACCAGATCTTTCTGTGAAAAGGACATTTCCCTACTAGTATTTCATATATAGTGCTATAATGCTTCAGCCTTGAATTAAAATCTCTGCTTGGTTCCACAATACAAGTAAACTAAAAAAAAATCTTAAAAGATTAGGCATTAGTTCATCTAGTTTCTGACATTCTAAATAAATATTAAAATGCCTTGACATATTTAGCAGAACTAAAATTCAAATCCAAGTTGGTAAAGTCAGAAAAAAATCTAATTAACTTGGGGTGATGAATAGGATTTTTATATAAATGTATGTAAAGAAACCTTTATTTATATAGCTTACATACCTTATCTCATTTCTGTACACATTTTATTTACCTTATTACCATTATCCTCTTTACATATATGAAAGAAGCTTTAAATGTAAAGTGCCCTGGGAATTACGAACAGGCACTTACCAATCTGCTTCCTTTCTCTGCTAACAACGGAGATTTTTCATTTCAATTTATATTAAAAAGAAGATAACTTTAGTTCAAATGCCTGCTAGTTCTTTCTTTGAAAAAAAAACAAAGGAGTACATAAAGAAATCTGGGCATTTAGTCTATAAATTAGAGAACACGAGACAGGCAAAGGGCTGCCCATAAAACTACCTTGGTAGCCCCAGTGAAAAGAAGAACAGCTTTCACAATTGCTTCTTGAATCATCTTGTTACGTGTATATGGAATACTTCCCTGAACAGCCAAGAAATTTATGAACCAAGAGTCTTCAGATAAAGTTGAAAAGAAATACGTTAGAATAGCAATAAAAGCAAAAGCAGAGAACATACAGCATGCTGGAGACGGGACCTGGTTTGGGAAATTAAACCCTAGAAGAGCCGTGATTAATCAGCTATGCGGACATCAATACATGCCATTTTCATGGATAGCAAAAAACTGCGGACAGCAAAAAAGGAGCATAAAGTTAAAAAAAAACCCATGAGCTTCTGTGAAGGGAATGCATCAAGTATAAAGATTATGTGTCATGGTTCTGTGGAATGCATGCAGGCAAAAAATCTGTGTCAAAGGTTTTGTTTATGACTTCTTAGTAATTGTCTACCCAATACTTCAAATCAACTTCCTGATATTCAAAAAAAGTTCTAACGTACCTAAGAACTGATGATAAAGTGTAAATACAATTCATATCTATGCAAAATTTCTGAAATAAATACTGAACATAAGATGCAAACAAATTTAATGTTGGGGCAAAGTCTGTACAGGCATACCAGAGAGTCAGTACACAGCATGATATAAATACAGATGGAAGAGAAATCTGCAGTTAAGTTGGTCTAACACTTCCTATTGTAAGATTCTGGTTTGAAATGCTTATAAGCTTTGCCAATGTTTAATTGCTCTGTCTAAATTCTTTCAAAGTATCTGATTTTTTTAAACTTTCGGTAAAAATGGAGCTGACACCTTCTAAAATGTGACTAAGCAAAAACATTCTGGATCGACGAAGTTGATTGATTCTTAATAACTCTTATATCAAAAAACTGAATTTAGAATTATGAATTCCTCAGTACAAACAGACATGGAGCTCCTGAAGTGGGTCCAGCTGGAAGGCTACAAAGGTGATTAGGGGACTGGAATGTCCCTCCTATGAGGAAAGGGCTGAGGTAGCTGGGCCTGTTCAGCCTCGGGAGAAGACGACTGAGAGGGGACCTCATCAATGTCTACAAGTATCTGAAAGGAGGGTGGCAAGAGGATGGAGCCGGGCTCTTCTCAGTGGTGCCGAGCAATAGGACAAGAGGCAACAGGCAGAAACCGATGCCCAGTAAGTTCCAGCTGAACATGAGGAAGAACTTCTTTATTGTGCAGTGACCGTGCACTGGAATAGATTGTCCAGAGAAGCTGTGGAGTTTCTCTCACCGGAGATACCCAAGAACCACCTGGATGCAGCTCTGTGCAATGTGCTCTAAGATGACCCTGCTTGAGCAGGGAGGTTGGACAAGATGACGCTCTACGGTCCCTTCCAACCCAACCCATTCCATGATTCTGTGACTCAGGACTTTAACCATCCAGTAGAATCTACAGCTGAATTAGATGCCAAGGCTTTCACCGCAATACATAGGGAGATTTTGAGTGCACCTGCACTATCAGTATGAATTACTGCCTGTTTTGTTCCAAGGTCCTCTTCATCAGCATTCACTCTGTGCACATGCTTGATTATTCCTGGAATAGTCTCTGAATCAACATAACAAGGCTTTCTCTTAAAAAAAATTCTAGAAGCCATTCAGTGACTAGATAGCTCTAGGAAATAATTTGGGAACAAAATCTCTCTATCCTTGGTCCAATCCTCCAACATCATCCTTGCAAGCCTTTGCCTGGCATGACCCTGTAACATGTCTCTCTGGTATAGTAGCAGATAAGTGGTGTGCTGCAAGCATTTCTCCTTTTATCCTGGGCAAACAAAAAAGAGTTTTGTTATTAAAGAACCTTTCAAAATTGTTCAGACGTCTCGTATGCAAAGATAGACTTTAAAGTGCCAAGAGGGAATCGGTCTGGCAGAGGCCTCTAGACTATCACAGCTTTTGAAGATAGGGAACCCTGACTGCAGGAATTACCTTGACTACCAAAACAGACCTGGTGAGGCTGCTTCATGCTGAGGGGGTTCGGTGTAGACCCAGGCAATGGCACGTAAACCCAAATTTTATCCTTCTTAAAGTACCCAGCAAGAACTGGCCTGATCCCAGGATGTGAGCACAGCAGAGGAGCGATAGCTGCGGGATGCATGCAGAGAGGCTGTGGAAGGCCTGCAGAGCGCTGAAAGATCCCTGCAGAGCCTGCTCGGTGCAGCGGCAGGCAGCCTGCCCTAGGGGGAGCAAGCCAAGAGCTCTGCTGGTGGAAGCTACTCCTCGCATTCCGACAAGGAAGCACGGATTGCTCCAGAAAATCAGAAATCCAGCGGATGCATCATCTCAGAAGATGGAACTTCTGAGCATAGGCAGACACGGACCCTCATGAGTCCACAAACTCATGGTACTTGCAGGGTTAAGTCCTGACAACGCCTTCTGAGTATGTCTTTCAACTCTTCCCACACTGAGATAAAAATATACAGCTATATTAGCTATGACAAATCCTAAAAAAGGCAGGAAAAAAGTATGAAGCGTTGAAGGAGAAAATCTTGTATGGCATCAACAGGAGGTACAATTAATTGGATCTCTTAGTTCATTCTATAAATACCAACTTAAATATGATAAAAATGAAAATGTAGGAGTTTTAGCTGCAGTCACCTTTATGTTACTAGTCTCACTCATCAGATACAAAATTAACCTTTCCTTTGATATCGTGTGGGAAGAAGGAATGCTAGTACATGTATGGGAACAGTGTACTTAATGCAGCAAAAACCTGGAATGAACGAAGATTGCTAAAAATTGCACCAAAACACACCATAAAAATACTCAATTTGGACATGAAAAAGAGATGAACTATCAAAAATAAATATGTCCCTTCTACCTTCTAAATGCTAGGCACAGACAATAAATTTTAAACAGATTATTATATCATATTTTCAAGTAACTCTTAACTCATTATAAAGACAAAAAATGAACCCACAGAAATAGTGGAAATGTGAAAGCAGACATCCTAATTTATAAATGTCACAGACAGACTTGCACCTCTTTGAGGTTTTTTTCCTGAAAAGATTCAACTACATGACATACAGCAAAGTCTTGCTTTTAAGATCTTTTTATTTGCTTCACTGAGGCAGAATAACATCAAGCGATTTGTACAAAGTGTTTTAATGTTACTATTTTTGTAATTCCCATCTCTCTAGAATTTGGGTATCAGCACACAAATGCAGGCACTTCTCATAGGAATTGGCATTCTGGATAAGACAAATGGTTCATCCGGCTTAATGGCCTGTCTTTTGCCTTGATCATCATCCGAATTCCTACATGTAGGTCATTTTAATAATTAATAACCACTGTGGTAACTGTGGCCACAAGCAGACAAAAATGCTTTAACTATCATTAGATAGTTAAATTAGATATTTTTGTGATATATTATTTGTCCAGAATATTTCTGAATCTCTGTATAGATGCCTGTCATGGTTTAACCACAGTAGGCAGCTCAGCATTACACAGCTGCTTGCTCACCCCCAGTGGAATAGCAGTGAGAATCAAAAGGGTAAAAGTGAGAAACTTCATAGGTTGAGAAAAAGACAATTCAATAATAATTAAAAGAAAATACACAAAGAAGAAAAGAAGAAAAGGTAAAAAAAAAACCCAAACCCATTGCTCACCACCAGCCAACAGACGCCCAGCCAGTCCCCAAGTAGTGCCAGCCCCAGCCAACTTCCGCACACCTCCATCCAGTTTTACTGCTGAGCAAGACATCACACAGTACGGAATATCCCTTGGGTCAGCTGGGGTCACTGTCCCACTTGTGTCCTCTCCCAACCTCTTGCGTACTCCCAGCCTCCTCATTGGTGGGGCAGTGCGAGGAGGAGAAAAGGCCTTGGGGTTGTGTAACCACTGCTCAGCAACAACAAAAACATCCATATGTTATTAGCACTGTTTTCATCACAAATCCAAAGCACATCTAGCCCCATAGAAGCTACTATGAAGCAATGTAACTCTATCCCAGTTAAAACCAGCACAATGTCTTAGTAACATTCTGCATGAGTTGTCCATTCTCATTATTTATGTTTTTCATGTTCATTTTAAAATTGTTTCATGTTCATTTTAAAAGTTGGCCCAAACAGAAATCCAGAATCCACATGTTAATTAAAATGGACAATGGCTACTGACAACATCTAACACCAGGCCTGTTTCCAGCCATACGTGACAACATTTCCAAGTGGTCCAGGAGCTCTGTCTAAATTCTGGTCTGGGCACCCAAACCTGGCCCACTTTGTCAAAGCTGTATTTGTATCCAGCCCCATCTCCTTCGAACATGATTTATTAACCGAACTTCCTAGGTGGACCTCAGGCTTGCATTGCAGGTGCACCATTCTCTCTGGCCCTGGTCTCCTGGAAGAACCTTAACCCTATGTTAGAAGCAGTCTTCTGTCCAGCCTTGCCTCCTTGGCTCCGATCTGTGTTATAGGAAGTCTTGTCTCCTCATTCTGGTCTTTGGCTCTTTCTGCTGTCACCTCTGAGTGGATTTTTTGGGTGGATCCCTGAATTCTTGCCTTGCCTTGTCTCAGACTGGTACTATCACCATCCTGACCCCACTGGGTCAATGGCTTGGTAAGAGAGGCTGCCTGCCTTTCCTGTAGCCATGCTCTGCTCCCAGCTCCTTCTCTCTCATGGAGCATCTCCTGCCACTCCCCAATACAAGACAAGCGAGCTGACTTCTGGTTTTGCTAATAAGCCTCTGGGAGCTTACTGAAAAGAGTGTTAATATGAGTTTCACTACTTTCCTGAAGGAAAGAGAGTCCTGAACTTTTTTAAAAAGGGAAACATCTCCTAGCAAACATTTTCGATAATGCTATAATTGCCTAAATACCTAATAATATTATTCCACTATACTCAAATGAAACTTCATAATTTTTTTTAAAATGTAGAGGCAAGGAAGAGAGTGAAAAGGATTTAGAACAGACAAAACTCAAAGAAATCTGTATTTCAGTGTAATAGTTTCACAGTCACTGAAAATTCTTAAAGCTAAGATTCAGATAGCATAATTAATCATACATCAACTTTTTTTTTCATTTTTTGCTAGTCCAAATTTTACAAAAATACAGAGTAATATTACAGCTAGAAGGCATACAGTACTGACACTACTACACATACACTTGATTAATTATGGTTCTGAATATGGTGCATCTCTGGTTCTGTGTTAAGTGATGCCAATAATTGCCATTTATAATTACGTGGTCACATATAGGGCTAAAATATCATGTTGTTTACATGCATGAAGTTCCAAGTTTGACCTGTTACTAATTACCTCAAAAGAGTCTGACTTCTATACAGCTGTGAATAAATTGTTTTGCAACCTTTACAACACTGCAGATTGTGACAGCAGGGCATCCAACACTAACGGAATTTAAAATAATTGAGGCGAATTAAAGCCTTACAATTTATATTGAGAACAGCACAAGAATTATTTAATGTGATTCAGAGTAAGCAGAATGAATCCACACTTGTAGAGAAAGTTCCTGAAAGTTGTTTAAGCTTTTTTGTGAAGTCGAGTATACAGGTTTTGCAGCTTTTGATGTTAGATTGCATAGAGGCAGAATCTATTGCAGGTGCTGATTAAGTAGTTTGTTCCCTCAGTCAGTCCCTTCAGACATAATCTACCAGTTTCATTATTCTTGCCAGGAAAGTTACCTTAAGTAGTATTTCGGCTTGTACAAGCATGAGAAAGAAAATCTGTTTCTATTTCAACCCATCTGTTCCAGCCTCTTTACTGCCACTGGTCGTTCAGGTCTCAGCTCTCCCTTTACATCCGACACAGTGCACCAGGCAACAAAAGTCTGCGTCAGTCAATGAAGAGATGTTGTGAGAAACAGCCTGACAATGTTTGACAATTATGTATAATGATGACAGTTCACTGGCTGCTAAAACCCTGTCCACAAGTGCTGTTGCATAGTTTCAGCTGAGCCAAATTAACAGCTTCCTAGCAAAAGGTCTCATTGTCTCCTGTCGCCACTGCTCAGTGAGTTTTCTGCCATTTTAACAAGCTGAACTGGCATACCACCCAATTAAACCAGAGACAGTGCATGGGAAGCAAAGTCATACAACTGGGGGTGGAAGATGTCATCCCTGTCACAGCGACAGTGATCTGTTCAGTAAACTCAGGCCAGAATATGACTGCTCAGCCACTGTAATGGGATGAAAAAACAACCAACAAAAACAAATGAAAAGCAATCAAACAGAAGAGAATACCCAATACAGCTGGAAAGGACTAACTGTGTAAATATTCCCTTTTCATTGTCACACAGGACACTTGGCCCTGTTTCAAGCTATTAAATATTATCCAGGTGTTTTACACAACACTTGATGTTATTTGGAGACTTAACTTCTGCATTTAGAGAATGTGATCAGTACAGTAAAAAATGCAAATTGAAAACCATGCTACATGCATTAGTTTTTGAAATTTTAATTATAGAGATAACCTAATCAGTGTGAATATGTTCTGGTTTTTGAAAACACCTAGTTTGCATAAAATGTTCAGAAGTTAATGCAAATATTAATACAGTCATATTCACACTCAAATTACATCACCTTATTTACATAGTTATTCCTACTCCGTAGCAGAATAATTAGGCCCACAGTGCCATGCCATTGTAGTAAAAGTAAGATTTCATCATGTAAGTCACTTATCTTAGTCTCATGTTTTATGAAGACACTAGAGCATACAGATGGAACTATTTTTCTCGTAAACCTCCTCCACCCACTGATTATTTCATATAATAGAGCAGGCCTTGAAAAACACAATTGCTTTCTGTTACTGGTGAATTACACTCTGCAGCAAAGCGAGGTGAGGGGGAGTCAAGTTTTCACAAGAGTTTCTACATCTGTGGTCACAAAGAAAACCTCATAAATGTTAACTGAGTTGGTGCCATCTTTTGAACCTGTATTCAGTTCAACATATTGATTCAAGGTTTCCCAACCAACTGCAAAATAAGAACAGACAATTTTTGCTGCTCCTATTCAGAAGTACTTGGGTAAGCACGATACTGACAAAGTTTTTCCATTATTTAGAAAAACTATGAGCACTAGCAGCACAAAAGAGGCCAAGAGCCAATGAGAAACTCATTAAGCTGCTTAAACTGATCTAAATCTAGGCTGTTGAGGTCACATCCCGCCCCCGCCACATATTTCCACCCCCTTCCTTCAGCCAATGCTAGTGTTTACAGAAGCAGGTGGTGGTGTGCCAGTTCAAGGCAAAAAAAAAAGAAATCCAAACAAAAAAACCAAACCAAAACAAAATAAAACAACCAAACAACAGACTCCAAACCAAAACCAAACCAACACACCAACACATCACTTTGGGAGGACAGTTTTCAACCTGATCAATTCTATGAACAGGTTTAAGCTCCACAGTACCAGCATCAGTGCAGGGGAGGAAGATAGAAGCACAACAGCTGGGAATTAAGAGTAGTTTAAGCTTCTACAAAACTGAAACCTAACAAAGAAGTGGAAGCTCTTGAGTTTATCCTTAGCTATGTAAACCCTTTCACACACTGATCAAACTCCGTACTACAAACGGAGGCAGATTTCTTTCCTTTGCTGTCTCTTAGTATGCCAAAAACCCATGTTATTCTGCTGGTCAGAAATGCCATTTGTTAGTAGCAACTCATTCCTGACTGGCTCTTAGCAGAGGCACAAGAGTGATAACTGCACCTCACTTCTAAACCCTCAAACCAGAGAAGATGAGAGAAAGGATAAGAGGCAGATATAATTTGTTTCCTAGCACTTAAGAAACAGGAAAGGAACGGGACTGAAGAGGAAGCAGCTCTCCACAGTCAATAAATTTCTTTGCCTTGCCTGGAAAAGGGAAAGTTTCTTTGTCTTTTTTGCCACAGCAAAAGCAGTGTTCAACTATAATGGATAAAAGCTGATACAAGTATCTAACATTAGATACTATCCCATCAGACGCAAGTGTTTATTAAAATTCCACATCCCAAAAATAAGAGCATATCTGCTTGCTCATGCTGGATTTGATACTCATAGGCTGGGTAAGGAATGAGATCAATTTCACTTTTGTGCTGTATTTATTAAGTTGTAATTTTTCGAACCTTTAGCAGTACAACACAATTAGAGTTTAACAAGTATGTCCAATCTAAGTTTAAAATATTTTATGTCTTGATGCTTGATCATGAGTGCTAATGTCCTCTGCACTTTTTCCTCAGCTAACAGTAATTTGTGGCTTAATCTGACCATGTGAGAAATAGCTTGTGAATTTCCCAGATGTTTGTAAATTTCCCAGATGGAGTATTTGCACATTTCTTATTCTAAGATTGTCCTAGATTTTGCATTCTGGTTTTGGGAGACTAAAAAATGATTTGTTTGGAAAAAATTATCTCTGGTACAGGTGGGCATCACGAAAACATGCACAACTGAACTCAGGCTTTTAAAAGCAATCAAGATATCGTTACAAAACCAGGCTGCAACTTCGCAAAGCTCACCTTCCTCATCCACATACTGCAAGCGTATATTGAAGTCCTCAAAATGATGATGGACACACTGGACTTGTACGAGAGGGCCAGTGAACTTCAGGTATGCCCTATACTGTTTTATCTCTTTTTTTTCCCCCTTAGCGTTTCCGCTCCCCAGTGACGGGCGCCCGGACGCCCACGGCAGAGGCCGTGCCCCTCGCCCAGCAGCGGCTGAGGGAGGGGGTGCAGGGACCCCTCGCTTCCCACGGGTTTTCCTCCGGCTGAGAAAGCCTGCCAGAGGCTCCGGGCCCTGAGGACACCTCAGCCCGCCCCGCTGCCCCACTCAGCCTGCGGGAACACCCCGAGACGGGACCGGAGCGCGGGCAGAGCGGAGGAGCCGCCGGGAGAGCCCGGGACCCACGGGCAGAGCGCCGGAGCCGTGAGGAGAGCGCCGGAGCCGCCGGGGGGCGGGGGCGCCCCAGCCC
>VZTG01005027.1:61381-141889 GCA_013397845.1 Melanocharis versteri | reverse complement strand
CGCTCGGGGCTGGCCCGGGGGCGTTGGGGAGGGGGAAGGGATGATTTCCAGGGCGAGGTGGGGGGGTCCGTCCCCACGGCCACTTGCCCGGGCTCCGTCCTGGGAAGTTTCGCTGCTGCGTAGCTCTGGCTGCAGTGGGAGTTGCGCTTGGGGGATCTCCATAAGTATTCAAGGAGCACTAATCGCCCCTCGGAGTCTTTCGGCTCTTTTTCCTGACAATAGGAATGAACCTAGCTTTGGCCCCGCTTTGCCTCAGGCTCCCGGGAGTGATTTGTCTGGCGGCTACGAAAGGGGCTTGCACAAGTAATGATCGCAGAAAACTTGTAAATCCAGCAGGAAGTTAGCTGGATTGCACTTTATTTTGTGTTACAGGCAATTAGCCATATGAGTGGAAGTCAGAAACAGTGAAGTGTGCTGTCTGCCTCAGCCAGCTGCTGTCCCTCTCGACCGCTTCTGTTTGGCTTTTAGTTTGTCAACGTCATTTTAAAATTAGATGTAGGGAGGTTGGGTATTGTGGTTTTTTGGAGGTTGTTTGCTTTAACATTTTCCCAATATCCTTGGCACTTTCGATGTTAAAAACTGAAACTTTTCTTCACTTTTCTGAGAGTAACAAATCTCAAAAATGGGTAAAGGATTTAAGGTAAGTACAATGCTGTGAGGAAGAAAATTGAGTTGTGGGCCTACTTCTAATACTAGGTTTTCTAGCCCCTAGAACAGACAAAATAATAAAGTGTAATACATGTACTATACTAATGCTAGTTGCAAAGCTAAACTAAATATAAATATTTCTGAACCAAAGAAACAAAGACAGCAAGATAGTAGAACTAAATAATTTCTCAGACATGGTTCAAATCACTTGCGTTCTCTGTCCCTGCCTGCTTACCTAAGTGAAAGCTTATCTTTGTAGGTGAATTTTGAGACATAAGTAAAATTCCAAAGTCTTTCTACAGATGAAAAATGTTTAAAGTGGCTTTATAGAGACTGATAGTTCAATATTATCGTCTTCCAGTAAAACAGTGTCATTTTTATTCTGTCAATTTTATTACTTCTAGTGAGTGTCTAAAAAAGCCTGATTCCTTGACTTGAAAATCTGTCTAGATCTCCTTTTTAAAAAAAACTGAAACTGCAAACTTTTTTTTTAAGGAACCTGCAAAATCAGTCAAGAGTGGAAAAAGTGGAAAAGATGGACAAGATAACCAAGAACATGAGGTAAATATTACTAAAAAACATAGTATTTTTCACACTAATTTGTAGTAACTTCTGAAAAGTGTTTTAAGTTTTTCTGTATTGTAATTTTGATATGACAGGTAGTTTTGAGGGAAAATGATTGTGGAACTACTGCGCTGGTATTCGACAAGATAAGAGACGATGCTTTTAAGGAAGTCCGTTTTATTTAGAGTAAATAAATATTTGCTTGCTACAGTCTTAAATAATCATCTATTCCCTTTTTTGGTTATGAGATGTACATCTGTCTTATTTTCTAGTCTTATTGTGAGTTTTTGGGCTTCTCTTCTTGTTGCTCATTGTTGTTTTTAGAATTCTCTGTAATTCCCAGAGGTCTCTTCTCTCAAACTGTCGATGCTGGCATGTCGGTTAAGTGTCAGTAGCCTGGTTTATTGTCAGGCGACCTTAAGCTTAATCAAAGGCTGCCAGCTGTTGTGTTGTGTGGTTCCTTTTTATAGGTATATGATGAAGTGTGCCATTTTTGAGTAATTATTCTGGTGATTTTTTTCTTCTCTCTGTATTTCTCTCTGTTTTGCCCACCAGCAAGGCACAGCAACTTGAGGCCCTACAATTAAATCATTATTCACTCCCTTGCACACATTAATCCAGAAACTCAGAATTAGTAGTTTTGTTTGATTTTATCTGAAATTTCCTTTAAAATGTTCATAGTAGTTTGAATGTAAAATGGTATACTAAAAAGTTATGTATTTCAGCCTCTAGCAACATGTCTTGATACTGAAAGATAATGTTTGACAACAAAATACTCATCCAGCTTTACCATTTTTCCTGCTCTGAAGTGACTGTTAGGGATAGGTGGGTTGGACTATTTATTGTATGCAGTTCAATGAGTTCTTATTTGTCTGTTGTGCAGAACAATTCATGCTACTGTCATAAATTAAGAAGATCATTAAAACTTGTAAATTACATGTAAAAGTATTTTGGTAAATTCCCATAAGAGTGATTGAGTTTTGATGGAGGGAACCTAGCTACTAGAAAGGATCCTAGCTACTAGGGGAGCTTGTAGAGTGAAGCAGGAAATGCATCAGTGTAGATGTTTATAGTGGTGTAAATAGATGTATTTCATTATGATGTGCTCTGTCTTTACAGTATATTGCTATGGTATTAAAAAGAGTGTCACTGGGCCATAATTTTAATTCCTGTGCAGTTGTAAGGCTTGTCATTATCACCATCTTTGCAGTACATTTGTTGACTACTTATTTTCTCAAGCTTCTGGATGACAAGTTGCTGAGACCAAGACTTATTCTCTTATTCCCTCTTGGTACTTCAAGACTGGGTGTAAAGCTCTCCGAGATAATAAGAGAAGAGCTTTGTATGTTAGCAAAAAATGTGTCTGTGGGTTTCTTTGTCATTTCTTTCTGTGTTTGCAGATCTAGATTTTTGCGTTTTAAACTTGAAATGTGAGAGAGATGAATCTCAATTGCAGAATACGTTTTACTGTTCATACACTGTTTCTTTTGTCCATCCAGGTGGAATTCCCAATGAAAAGTACAGTTCACTTGTCTGTGATACTTGATCATGCGTGAGCAGGGGCAGAATGGGAAAGGAACTGGGAGTGTGACTGGCACATATAGTACAGTTCTCGTTCCCAGTGGGCATTATTTAGTCTCCGTATAATTTTGAACACCTCAGTGCTTGACTCATTATCTTAATTAATAGAGTAATTGCACACAAATAGTAATGTAGATTTTGCATTCTAACGTGGCTGGCTGTAATCATGCTGTATGTTAGCTGGTGCTTATATGAGCAGAAAGGATGCTGTTTATTAACATAGCGAAGAATGGTAGATACAGAAATATTCGGGAGCACACAATACATTTCTGCGTTTCCTTTTTCTTCAGAAAAGGTCGTCGTCGTGTCCTTCTATATATGTTTTAACATGGCTTTTTAAAAATCCTCTTCTAGACTATGAGTAGGTTTGGAAATATGCTGGTTCATTTCAGCTTTTTGTTTCTCAAAATGCATTTGATGCATATGCATTTAATGCAAATGAATTTAATGCAAATGGAAGATTGTAAAGACTAGAAACCGTCTGCTATTCAAAGAACAGGGACAACACAAGCAGCAGCATCCCACAAATACTTTATTTATAGACACTTTTATAGCACTTAACTAAATTCATGATGCCTTGAACTTCTATAGATAAAAAAGTACAACAGATCTTAATATTTACAAAAATGAGCACGTGTTTTTCCTGTCTTGCAGTCAGGGAAATGAGGATGATGGAAGCTGTACAGCAAGTTTGAAAAGGGATTGAAATGATTCCTGGTATACCAGGTCCAGAATGCCCATGCTAAAAGAGGGTGAAAATCACTTAAGCTGCTGGTTCTTGCATCAGCTGTGCTTGGTTACTCAATGGAATTCTAAAAAAGCCTTGCTACATAGGAAGTAACATAGACCTCTCTTCTGAATTGCTATGTGGTCAGCTGCTGATGCTCAAGGAGAGAGAGTCAGAAACAGAGTAAATGTATATGTATGATCTTCTGTCCTGGTATACTTTTCTTAAGCCAGTATGTGGTTTAGAAGGTTGTTTAACTGAAAGCTGTGTAAAATTGTTTTCAAATTATTAATTATGTAATTGAATTTTATATATATTTTTAATATATATTTTATATTTAGATATTTTTCCCCAAAATCCTGCTTAATGTCCCCTAGGTAGGAGGACTCCTATTACTTTGGCTGTCCTTCTCTTGTTTCCCTCTACTGTTCTCCTTTTTGTGACAGAGGTACCAGAAATGTACAGTCTGTGTGAGGTGAGGGCACCTTGTCCTTCTGTACCCAATGCCATTACTCCAGTTTCCAGTTGCATGTTGTTCATTTATTGAACACTTTGAGAAAAAAGCTAATGTGATTAAGCTCCTATCTAAGCTTAGTTTGTAACCTGTTAGTAAATTTTAACAAATTAGACTAAGTAGTTGTCAGAACAGCTGATCTGTTCCTTTAAGTATAACCTCTTTATTTCATCAGTTAGTCCAGCATGTTAGTGTCTTCAGGTTGTGAAATCTGTTGTGTGTTGGTTTTCCTCTCTATGGGAGTAATGTCTCTACTCTGGTAAATTCTTGGGGCCTTTGTTTAATAGTGCCCAAAAACTATACTTGCACCAAAAACTAATACTGAAAATTAAATCCCCTGGGTATGGTGATTGGCCATTCCAACGCTTGGTACCTTGTGGACATACACGCTGTGATCTGACTGGCTTTTGAAGAAGTTTTTTGTCTCCTGGATAAGCTTTGTTGTAGAGTTCTGTTTTGTCACAGGGATGTGGAGGTCTCCTTTTGAGTTGAGGCAGTAGTGATTTATGGACAGTCTAATTTTTTTAGAAAAGGTGGCTTGGTAATAGTTAATGACTGTTGAAAAGCATGACCTTCTTCTATCTCAAGAAAAACCTAATCTAGCACCTAAAATAATTCAAGTGCAGTACTTTAGCAGTGGTTTTCAGATACTACCACAGGGAAGGAAGTTAAAAGTTTGACCCTATATACTCTTTATTTTGGACTTTTTTTGCCTGTGGGAGAGTACGTGTTAAAACTTGCTCTTTTCACCAGTCACTGGAACAGTCCAGGACAATTAATTCACTACTGTGGTTCACCTGGGGAATGGAAGGGTCAGAAGTAGCTGGTACACTTTCATACAGGACAATTGTCTGGTATAAAACTAGGTGACTGGGAGTGATAGCTTCTTCTAGGTCTGACTGGGCTGGCCTAAGATGGCACGAAACTTTCTAATTTAATTTGTATTAATTTTCAGTCCAGATGCTGAGTAGTCTGTAAAAGGCAAAGACTGTTTTTGTTGTTGGAGAAAGTATAGGCTTGTTGACTCTCAGCAAATGAAAACAGAAATTATAACTCATTCTTCTGCTATGCAGAAAAGCAAACGGAAGACTAATGTGGTTTTGAGAAGCGTGTGTGTGTGTATTATCATGTTGTTTCCACGTGTTGTACTGGTTGGTTCTTTCTGCTTTAAAGGTATTTTGCTGTGTTTTTTTCTTCTTTTTAATATAGACAAATCAAAATGTAATAAAATGCAAATTGTATTAGCCATTTTTCTTGCTGTGCAGGAAATGGATTTATTGACAGCATGTGTTGCTGATGTTGGACTATAATCACTGCTGAAACCAATTTTAAAAATAATTTAAATTCTTTTAAGTGCTGATCCATGCTTCTATCCTGCCACTGTCTCACAGCCATCACTTTTCAGTAGGTTTATTACTGTAATGGCTTCCAGCACAGAAATTTTGTAAGGCTTTGTTTTCAGAAGTTTTTCTTCCATGCTTTTTGAGGCCTTTTTAATTTAAAAGTTAGTTTCTTAAGCTACTTAGCATAGTGGTAATACTTTTCAGTAGGTGGAATTGCCAAAAAATTACAGAAATCTCTGTTTAATGGGCCATCTTCAAAATACTTTAGCAGAAGTAAGGATTTTCATCCTTCTGAAAGAACCTCCAGAGGTGGCTATCCACTTTTCCATGATCATCTTTCCTATATTAGCCAGTACATGAAAGACTGTCAGTATTCTCACTACTACTTTTACTGATTCCTGATTATGTGAGCACGTATGATTGTCACTTCCATTAAAAGTAAGAAATTACAAAAGAAAGGATAGTAAAAGCAGTGTTGATAGTTTTGCATGGCTTTTTTAGCTGAGATTGTATATAGAAGTATCCTAATATTTAAAGGAAAGCAAGGAGTACACAAAAGCAATAAATCCAGCATTATTTTGTGATAACAGGTTTCTGTGATCAGCAGCAGAAGTTATTTAGTAAGTTGAGTGGAAATTTTCTACATCTGTTGCATATTTTTCTCATGTTTACTGTTTGTGATTTTCGTTGTGGTGCTATTTACCCTGAGAAACAAACATACCTGATTTTGAAGATGGTGCATGGGGACTGTTGGAGAGACTAGGATTTTCTGCTTCAGAATTTTTTAAAGCTATACTTGAAAGTCTTGGCACAAGTGAGTACTAATTTGGCGGTTCATTTAGGCACCACAGCAGAGGAGGTTGAGGTTTGGGGAGGGGAGAAAGTTCTGGGATTTTCTCCTCCTTGTTAACATGTATTAGGACTACTCCTAAATAATTTCTGGAAATGCCTTCATGTCACAGATATGTATTTATTCACTTATGTAAAGCATCCATCATTTAGGTCTTTTCCATTATTGTTGTTCAGTCATAGAATCACAGAATGGTTTGGGTTGGAAGGGACCTTGAAGACCATGTAGTCCCAATCCATTCTCTGCTGTGGGCAAGGACACCTTCCACTAGACCAGGTTGCTCAGAACTTCATTCAACCTGGCCTTGAACACTTCCAGGGATGGAGCATCCACAACTTCTCAGGGCAAACTGTTCCAGTGCCTTACCACTCTCACAGTAAATAATTTCTTGCTGGTATTTAATCTAACCTACTCTCAGTTTAAAGCCATTCCTCCTTATCCTGTCCCTACATACCCTTATAAAAAGTTTCTGCATCTTTTTTTGTAGGTGCCCTTCAGGTACTGGAAGGCTGCAGTTAGGTCACCCTAAAGCCTTTCCTTCTCCAGGTTGAACAAACCCAATCCTCTCAGCCTTTTTTCATAGCAGAGGTTCTCCATCCCTCTAATCATCTTTGTGACCGTCCTCTGGAATTGCTCCAACAGCTCCATGTCCTTCCTTTGCTGAGGACCCCACAGCTGGATGCAGTGTTCTGGGTGGGGTCTCACCTGAGCAGAGCAGAGGGGCAGAATCCCCTCGCTGCCCTGCTGCCCACGGTGCGTTGGATGCAGCCCAGGACATGGATGGTTTCTGGGCTGCCAGTGCACATTGCTGGGTCATGTCCAGCCTCTCATCCAGCAGCTCCCCCAACTCCTTCTTGACAGGGCTGCTCTCCATCTGTTCATCCCCAGCCTGCATTGATACCAGAGTTGCCTGGACCCTGGTGCAGCACCAGCACTTGGTCTTGTTAAACCGCATGAGATTCACATGGGCCAATTTCTCAAGCTTGTCCAGGCCCCTCTGGATGGCATCCCATCGTTCAGGTGTGTCAACCTCGCACCAGTTGGGCAATCTCTGTAACTCAGTAGCACTGCATTTTGGATACATTGCATTCATCATCTTTGAGGTGTAAGATTGTTCTTCACTTGTTCTTCTTAGAAGCTGGTGTCCTTAACAAAGAGATACATGTAGCACTGACAGGCGTCTTCATCACATAACAGCCCTAGCAGGGCCCTGGCTTTTCTCTTCAGTATGTGCTCAGTGGTGTGCCCCAGCTGGACAGGCAGAGTAGCCAGTGCTTTCATGAGCCAGTCCCATGCAGTAGTAGATAAAGGTGATCTTAGAACTGGTAGTCTTGCATTTGGAAGAAGAGATATATTATGAAATAAAATTGAAATTTCAAACAACTTGTCCTCTCAAGTTTGAATCATGGAAGGACTATAAATAGACAGTTGGACCCATTACGTAGCTTTCTAGGGCTATTAGTTTGGGATTTTACTCATAACATTAGCAAAACAGGGTTTTAAACCAAAACTGTGTATGAAGTTGGGATGGATTTTCGCTTGAATCAGTTATAACTGATACAAAAAAAAGTATGTGGGCTTTGGAGTGGGTTTGTTTGGTTTTAAACTGGTGTGCCAACTTCTTTAAAAAATTAATTTGAAAACTAATTTTTGATCATGGCTTGCAGTTCTTGATTTTCTTTCCTGAAGAGATTATTTTAATGGGTTGATATAACCGTTAAACATACTTGAGTGTATACACCCTTAGTACTAAATGAGAAGCTATTTGCTGAGTAGAGGGATGCCATATGTGTTACTCTTAGAGTGTCTACGAAACTTTTTGTTTGTCTTTAACTTCTGTAATTTTCCTGTTTCTTATCTTTACTGACATTTTGGGTTTTTTGTTTTGGGAAATGGAATTTCCGTCTGTGTTCCAAGCAAAGGCACCTCAATACTGAATAGTGCAAGAATTACCTTAACAGCATTTGTTATGTAACTTTAATATTATGCTTTTAAAACTAATGGAATTATTAAAGTGTACCGAACACTGCTATATACAAGTATTTTATTACCTAAAATGGGATGCTTCTGAAAACAGGATCTTACACCCTTCTACTTCTTACACAAGGCTGACAACTACTTGTGTAACATATGAGGTGTGAGAACTATGTGTGGTTTGGTTTAGTACTTGCTATCCTCTGCTTCCTAATCATGTTTTTAAGCTCTCTGAATCCTACTTGAATGGAGGCAGCACAGCATTGAAGGTAAAGGCTGTTCTAATCAAAAGGAGCAAAGTTACTTTCAAAAATGGATACCAGCATTCTGTAAACTGAAAACATCCTTTTCATCCTTTGTTTCGAATTCCTTCTTTTAAATTTTTTCATAAGAGTTAAGGCCTACCACTCAGAATTAGAGAGTACTCAGATGTACATTAACATGTGTAATACAGAATTATTAATGTAGTTATCTCATAGAGAATACAAACAGTAAGAAAAAACAGGTAGCTGTTGAATCTACCCATATGTTCACAGACTTGAAAAACATACCTTGTATGCATTTTCCCCCCCCTCAATTTCATTTGAAACCAGAATAAATTTATAATTCTAGAAGTGGGATGTTAGGCTTTGGGGTTTTTTGTTTGTGTGTAGTTCCCCTGCAACAGGCTTAGAGGACCATTTACAGAAAGCAACCAACTGAAAGCTAGGAAAAAAATCCTGGCCTATTCCTGAGTATGCTTCTTAAAAGATGACTGCCAAATATTATAATTTGCTACACATTTATAGTGACTTTTGTATACTTCCTCATCACTTCTCAATTTAGCAGTCTGAAATACTGACAAGTAAGCTTCTCCAACGACATGTGAAATAAAAGCATGATGAGAGCCAAAGATGAAATGATTTAGTGTAGCAGTTCTGTAGAAGCAGTTAAGGTTATTATTCATAGAATCATAGAATGGTCTGGTTGGAAGAGACCCATAAGATCATCTAGTTCCAACTCACCTGCCATGGGGAGGGACACCTTCCACTTGTTACTTGTACTCCCAGTTACTTGTCCTGGACTGTAACTCTCTCAAATAGCATCTAATACAAATACCAAATTGGTGGGCAGGAGGCAAAGTAAAAAAAGATTTCAATATGAGCATGTGAAGTGAGAAGCTTCTATGAATAGATCAGGGAGCACAAAAATACGGACTTCAGTGGTAAAGCCACATGTGCAGTTGCTTTAGCTCATCAGTAGCTTATATAATTAAAATTTACAGTAGAGTATAGGAGTTGCTGCCTAAAGCGAATGAGTTAGCGTGTGATTTCCTTCAAATGTGGGACCCTTACATATATATGTGTGCATATGTGTATGTACATATATATATCTAAAAAACACATAGGTAGTTTTTGTTGTTTTGGGGTTTTTTTTCAGTAAAAGGATGTTTCAGGCTCATCAGAGAAAAAATATAAATGAAAATCAAGAACTAAAGTGGTTTAAGCCAGGCCAAACTTTATCCAGATTCTTCATCCCTGTATTTGTATAAATGTTTAAAAATAATACTTAGGACATTATCTGGTTTAAATCTTATTTAATCAGCTAACTGGTGGTTGCAGGTAACAATTTTTATTTTTTTCATTTGGACATTTCTTGCTTTGAAGTTTTGTGATAGAAGATACATTAGGAAACAAGTGTTGCTTTGCTGCTTTTGTGAAAGGTGCTCACTGAAGGTGGTGTTTCAGCAAACACAAAGCAGCGTGAATCCACTTGAAGCTGAGCCTGGGCACCCTCTCATCTTTGCCAGTACTCTGCAAGCTTGGGCTGCAGATCTGAGCTCTGACTGAGGGGAATCAAATATCAGCTTGTTCCTGGAGTAAACTAGTTAAAGCAAAATTAAGTTTACAAGAAGCAAATGGAAAACAAGCCTTATGCTACTGATATTTAATTGTGAATGTAAAATTATAGTGTATTAATGTCAAGGATGCAGCACACTAAGCTGAGACATGGGATTGGTTTGGTGTGTTGCAAGTCCAGTCTATTACACAAAGCTGTGATGATACAATTCTTTAGAAGATAAAATTTGAGTCCTGTGTATAAGCAGCTAACAGGAAATACAAGCAATGCTTTGTGTTGTGAAAAATAAACAGCAGCAGGAAAGGCGGAAGAGCTTCAGCAAGTTGTGGATCTGTTTTCTAAAGTGGTTTATGACTGTAAAGTTTGTTGTGGGCACCCCTCCACAGTGAAGAGGCCCAGATGGCCTTCACTGCTTGTAGGAACATCCCAGTCACTGACGCAATTCAACAGACTCCATGCTGTCTCTGGCAAAACACTAATGGAACTCCATAGTTAGACATTGGGAATAGCCAGCAGTAGCACTGCTGCATGTAAATGCAAAATTATGGTTGTTAAACAAGTACTGCAACATGAATCTGTGAGTGCTAATATATACAAACTTTGTCATTACTATCCTGTTGAAAAGTTAATCTTTTTGCTTATCATTATAACATCATGGATCCTCAAAGCTTTAGGATGCAGCTCTTGCTGTAATGAAAACATAGTAAGTTATGCTGAGATACACTGGATAGTAACCTCCAGCAGTAATCTCAACTACTGAGAGTGTTTAACAATAATAGGCATATTTGCTGGAAAGGCAGCTGCAAAGATCATTCTAGCAGCCAATCCAGGTATCATTCTGGCAAATGATTTTGTTTAGGAAAAATAATGGACATCTAGATTGCCATCTGTGTGAAACCACCCAAAGCCGTCAGCACCGTAAGCTGCCTCTCCAGACACTCCTCTGTAAGTTGTCTGTCCAAACTGGCTTGTGGTGGTAAAACTAGTGAACAATAATGGCATAGTAGCAAGAATCTTCAACAAAGAACTTCAGAAACATCTGCTGTTTGCAGCAGATCCATCCAAAATGGTACCCTGCAAACATGTTGTTTCCCTGCTGTTTTTAACAGTATTGTTTATGGATCACTGCTTCCTTTTATATATGCAGTGTATTAAGCTTTGTATAGTTTGTACTGATTCTCTGTAGATTGAAAATATTGATGTTAAAAATTGTATCTACTTGCTCCGTAGTAAACTCTTTGCCAGTACTTGCATGTAGTAGGATTACTGCAGACTGTCTGGATAGCTCTGTCAGGCCTTATCTTTAATACCGTTAGTAAAAAGAGTTTGTTCTGATGTTATCCTCTTGGAAGTCATGAATTGCTGCTGTTAACAACATAGAATTGAAATCAGCTGACAAATACTGCTCTCCTGGTAGTGTGTTTTCTTGAACAACTTGCCTTAGTCCCAGCTGCTGATGTCACATCACCAGCCCACTTCCTGTAGGTATCCTGTGGATATATTTACCAGGTTGATGGCAGCTGGGCCATATGCCAGATACAATCTGTCCTTGTTCCCACCCCCAAACCTGTAAATGAAGATCTGCAAAGGAGAGAGCTCTGTGGTAGTGTTCAAGATTCCTGGAGTGTTCAGAGATTTTCACACTACTTTGAAGTTACTGCAGAGGGGAAAAAACTACATGGAAGGCTCTTTAACTGCTCTCCACCCATTTTGATTCCTTGATCTTTAATTTCAGTTCTCATCTCAAGAGATTAAATTAAATTCAGCTTCTCAGCCTAATTACATTGATTATGTATTAAGCCTCAACCTGTTAGCCAAATTATTTTGGTTACATACTGGGCCCTCATACAGTTTTGAAAATCAAGTTGTTAATGTCCCTTTCATGTTTTGTGATGATCTTTGTTTAGTTTCAGTAACCTGTATTTCAATTTTGTTGTAAGTATGTTTTAGATGTAATCCAAAATGCTTTCATAGCATTCTGAGGCTGCCTTGGCAAGAAATGAGCTCTTCTGGGTGCTGTAGATCAGACCTCTGTTTATCTTAATAAAAAATAAGTCCATAGAGGCTACTTACTATACCAAAAGGAAAAGAGGGAAGAGATTAATTCTGCATTAAAATAAGTATTTTCACTCTTTCAGATTCAGACTGATGATTCTTTTAAAGTGTTCTGTGCTTTTTGCTTTGTATACTTGTATTTCAGGGAACCTTAATCATGTGTGAATTGGTATAGGGTTCACCTAGCCATATTTCATAGTCCAGAATTTTTTCTCAAGATTTTGCTGCTGCCATTATGGAGTGGTGTGCACACTGATATAAACTTGAATTCAGTGGTGATACTTACTAGAAGGCAGAAATTTGCAGATTAGTGTTAGACTGATCTGGGTGAAGAAACACCATATAGGGTGCTGCCCAGCACCGAGTTTCTTCAGGCAGAGAATCTCCATTGCCTTGTGCTTAGGAGATCTGATTTTTGTCACTAGTAAGCCATCCAGTTTTTAAAATCTTTTAATGACAGATTCATCAAGGTGATTTTACTGTCATTTTCAAATCCTCACCCTGCTCTTACTGGTTTATCTTAGAAAGCAGTATGCAAGCTTGCTGCATCATTATAGAGTTGACCCCACTCTAGGCTTGGCTTGGTTTGGCTTTTGATTTTGTGGATTAGAAGGCTTTGTGTGCTTTGGTCTAATTCAGCTCCTAGTGAGCGTGCTTTGAAAGGTAAGGTCAGACAGAGTTCTTGTGGTTGCCCTTGTTTGTCAAAGTAGCTTGAATAGCATTTTTGGGTGACTGTCAGGAAGGGAAGAATAGGGTCTTCTGGAAGACTTATTGATGTACATGGCATGCAGGGCGGATCCTCCATCCAGGTCCCACCATACTCTCTCTTATGTCTTAGATAGTTGTCCAAAAGTAAAAATTGTATTGTGGGATGCTTGATGATGATCAGTTTAATTTAAAAAGAAAAATTGGCTGTAACTGTGGATGTGCTTGCGCTACTCATATCTTTCTTTCCCTGGTTGCAAACTTAGTGTTGTTTTCTTATTTTTATCTGCCTGTCTAATGCCGGAAGGGTGAAAGATCCAACTTTGCTCAAAAGAGTGATGTTAAGACAAGGAATGTACCACATCCTGCTTGATGCAGGACTCAAGGGATGAAGAGATGCAAGGGCTATCTACCTTGAACTGTTGTGACTGGCAAGAAACCTCTCCTCCCTGCCTTTCACTCTCTTGGATTAATTTTAAGCTTAGTCACAGGCACTGAGGAGCATAAGCGGTATACTTTCGATTGTTAAAATCAGAATTTAAAAGATGAAATCACGCTTTAGCTGATTGTCTTCATGTCCATTGAAGTATATAAAGCTCTAGCTTTTCAGAAATAAATTGATCAGAAAACTTGAGGGTTGTGTTTTAATCATGATTTGAAGAAACATTCTCAATGTGACATTTTTCAGAGCAGTTTGTGCACATTTTTAGATGTTTATCAGCACTTTCAGAATTGAATGTTTCTGTCTACATAAACATTTGGGTAGGAGAGAGCCATTGGCCAGAACAAGGGGAAGAATAGGTATTTCGTATTCTAGTCATAGGAAGAGAACTGATGAAAAGGTGTCTGTAGTTTGACTGTTCTGGTATCAAAAAGATTGAACTGTTCACTGATGTAGCAGAATGTCCATCATTTACTCTTGGGACTTGTGGTGTCTGTGGTAGTTTGGTTTGTTACCGAGAGGAAGCCGAGCTTGGCTCTTTCATCTGAACTAACAAGCACTGTACTTTATAGAAAGTGTGTTACCTTGAAATCTTCAGCAAATGAATACACAGAATTGTTAGTCTGAATTTGTTTGCCTTTTTTAAGAGGTGTGGTTAAAATTGCTGAGCTTTGTGGCTTGACTTAACTCACTTTCTCCAGGTACTCTTCTATCCAATGTTGTGTGCAAGCTCTGGAGGCCAGCTCTTTCATGGTAGCACCATAGTGCAACTTGCAGAGGTCATTGGGTACAGCTGAGTGGCACTGAAATAATGATTTAGAAATTATTCTGGCAGCTTTCTGGTATGTGCTGGCTGACTGGAGCATGATGGAAAAGCAGGGGTGATCATGCTTAATGGTAGGAAGGAGGAGGAAATCTGTTGAATAAATGGTCCAGTGATTCAGGGCTAGAATTACTCTGGAGTCATCACTTCTAGATGGGAAGTTGCCATAGCAACAAAAAAATGCTTTCTTTCAACATTTCTAATTAGAAATGTTACCCATCCACTTAAATAAACATTTTTGGCTAATTTTAGAGTTTTTTCTGCAATTTAGAATACTTGCTTCCCTGAGGTGTGTGCTACCTTAGGGTACTGTAGTGTGTGCATATGTGCAGACACATGAGAGCACCTGTTAATTTGAAATGGAGAATTTGTTTGGGAATAGAGGAAACAGGAAAACAGCTTTTCCTGTTCCAAGTAATGAAAAAATACAGGTGGCAGTGGAAAGGAGCTAGCTCAGGAAACCACTATTGGGCTCAAGAACAAAATTGAAAGTACAGAATCCTGTGCGGGAATAATGTTTATAATGCATCTTAATTAGCATTTATTGCTTAATACTCGGTAAGTCATTGCTTCCTAATTCTTAGTGCTGTTTTTCTTTTAGCTTAGTCTATTAATATATTTGTTTGTAATGCTTTTTAAAATTTCAATTAATGGATAGAAATTACCTTGCAGATTGCTTGTATTTCAGCATAAACATTTTTAAGCATTTAGTGTTTGAGATTAAGAAGTGAAATAGTCTGAAAAATGTAATGTAACAGGTATTACTTGTACATAAATGCTTTCAACTTGCTGATGTATTCCATTTTTATTGGAACAAGTTCTAGGTTGTTTTTGGTAACTGAGACTTCTAATATTCACTGTACTGTCTCCCCTTATTTGTTCTATAAGGCTGTATAAGGGGTTTTGCTTTTATAATATTAAATTTGCAAAAGGGTCACCTTAAATGTGTTTAATGAAACCTAAATGTTGCTTTCAGTCATCTTTGATATATTAAGTACTGTGTGTATAATATAATACAATTGTTAATCTATTCTTGAAGAAGTCATGCTTTCCCAGTCATGCTACTGGAACAAAATTTGAATGAAATTACTGTCTTGGAGACTCAAAAGGTAGATATTTATGTATAGTAACATTTCCATGCACACTGAATGTATACACTACAAGACTATGCAAATTGTTGATGAATAAGCTTTTCTGGGAATACTTTTCAGAACATGAAGAAAATTGGTTTCTCTTGTTTTCATATCTCTATGAAAATGCCACTGATGTTATTTCATGCAGGAATGAAGCTGCTTTCATACCTATTATACTTAACAAAATTCTAATTAAATCAAGTGAAACTGCCAAAGTACCAGTGTTACAACTTGATTTCCATCACGAATCCCACTCCATTCTGATTTCTTTTCCTATTTCTTATCTTGTGGGCACTTTGTGAGAAGAGTATCGTCTTTCCTGTAAGGAAAAAGTGCCAAGGTATATTTTAAGATGTGTGTGCCTCTAGTTTGCAAATTTGAGAGACTTATACAGCAAATTAAGGGCTTGCAAAATGAATTACAATATTGCAGCAAGAGGTCCTTGTCAGCTGTTTCTATATTTTTAGTGTAGATCGCTCCTAGATGTTTTATCATTCTTGTAATGAACGTAATGAAATTATTCATATTTTAAAAGTTAACTGTTGCCTCCTTTAAACCTGCTTTTCCTCCTTCAAAAAAAAAAGTAATGAGAAAGGCAGCACCACAAGTTCTGACAGGCTTTTGTTAATGATGCATTTTATTCAGCTTGAGAGAGAGCACTGTCAAGTGTAGTCAGGGAAATAACAGCCAAGTGGAAACCTATAGTTGGGACCATTTTTCTGGGTTTTTGTTATAAACTTCATTCAGAGGTACAGTGACAGTCTGATAAGGATTATTACAGTAAAAGCAACTTGCTTTGAGTAGGCAGTAAACACTACAAATCTTAATGTATGTTTCAGAAGCTGTTAAAGCTATTACAATAGTAAGACTCAGTCCTTTAACTTTATGTCAAAGCCTGACTGCCGTGGCCAAGCTTAGGACTCTGGCAGCAAGGCAGATGAATAGGCAGTGAAAGCCTCACCTGCTGTAAATAGACAAGTTTCTCTGGTCCCTTTGAAGATGAATTTAAATACCTTGGAGACCTGGACTTCTCACAGGGGGAAAGGTGAGAGTAGCTGAGGAACTACATTATTTGAAAATTTCTTTTCAGTTGTCTGGTAACTTCAAATAAACGGTCTACTGCATGTACCAAGGTGATCTATTCCCATCTGTATGAGGGCTATGGTACAGAAATGAATGCTGAAAAGATGAGCAGAACAGTAGGTGGCAATACATTCAGAGGATGATGGATACAATAGTTTAATTAAAAGCATATTAATTTTTCATTATTTCTGTGACTAAAATGGTTTTTTAGAAGAAGATTTTTCTCTCTAAGTTCAGCTGCAATTAACTGTTTTAATTTCTTTTTAAACAGGTGTCAAACAAAAAATCCAATAGCACTCCTCCCCCAGCACAACTATCTAAAATCAAAGTACCAGCACCACAGACTGTAGTGAAGAAGGAAAAGCGTCAGAGTTCTTCAAGATTTAATGTTAGCAATAACAGGGAGCTTCAAAAACTGCCAGCTTTAAAAGGTATGTCTTTCCAAAGTAGAATTACTCTTGTGGGGAAATTTCGGCATGAGACCGAGAAGCATCTCAGCTATCATACTTCTAATATCTGGACGGCATACATAATATATCAAGTATGCACATATGCAAACTGCACATACTTGCACTGGGTGGTTTTTTCTTTAGCTTTATCTGTATTTGAGGACTTCCAGTATGTTGCCTTCTTGGCAATCAGTATAGGCAATGTCTGTGTGACAGCATATTCACTCATCTTGCATAAAAGCAGAATATTTGGGCTCTCTTTGCAAAATATTAGGCATCAGTGCAGTGTGCTCAAACCTTGCTCTGTTTGTACTAAAATTTCTCTTGACATTGTTAGAAGACTTGGTCTGTCACTATTTATGGGTCTGTTTTTCCTGAGCATGGGTCAGGCAGAGCGGTGTCTTTTTAGTGCATACAAATTTTGCCTTTGTTGATTTTAAGGCTTTGTTATCTCTTAGATTTATATTAACTGCCATCTGTGACAAAAAGATGATGATAATTGATGCGTTTTCTCTTACTAACCCAGCTTTTATCACCTTTATTTGCTCTGAAGGCTTATTTAGAGGAAATAAATAAAAAAGGCAGTTTTGAAGTGCAGTGTGTACTGCTTTCCAGTGTTCAAGATTGGTAGTGAAAGCCTAATGGTTCAATGAAATGTTGAGTAGTACAGGTGTAGGCAATGTGAAATTATTGGGGAAATTATTGGATTCTTTCCTCCAGTCATCATTTCCTTAATATAATGTATTAGTGTTTCTTGAAAATAAACTCTGCTTTGCAGCCTATCTGAATTACACTGCATTTCATACAGAGCAAATTAGATTGCAAGATTCTTCTCTTCACACAGATACTGTTTTTACAAAAAGAACCTGAAATATTGTCCATCATGTTAGTATAGCAGCCTATATACAAGATGCTGGTAAAAATATTTCATGACTAAACTACTGCTTATTTAGTTAGTTAATTTCAATCTATTTATTAAATTTTTTAATAAGAATATTTAGCACCACAGATTATGAGTAATATGTTCTGTCTTTTAAACTGACATACAAGGTTCATGCACAAGCTGTGACATCCAGGGCATAAGTGACATAAGCAAAAGACACTGAATAAAGTAGTGATTTTTATAAGAAGTTATGCATACAGCCACATTGGCTGGTATAACCTTTTGTTCAAAGACTCAGCCACAAAGAAAATAATTTGGTTTTTGGTCCTATTTTAAATGCAGTGGTTCTGGTAGTGCCTGGGACTGCAGCTCAGGGATACCAGAACTGAGCGTGCAATTAGAAGCAGCGTGGACAGAGAGCTGGAAGTGGGGAAAACGAGTGCAGATGGGAGAGGGGAGAACTAATCCATCTCACAGTGGTGAAGGTGAAGTTTAAGATGTTTCCACCTTGGCTGTGTTGCAGTTTAAACCAATAGGCCAGTGAATGGCAGAAGAATGCTTGCTTGTACTTGGAGTAGGGAGGAGTAAAAAAAAAAGTCTTAAAGTCTGTCTGAGGTATTTTCTCAGAGCATTCTAGCACTTTTTGACACAGTGTACCTAGATGTGAAGAAATGATAGGAGTATTGTGCATTGTAATTGCCTTGACTCTGCAGTCACTCCCCCCACCCTCAGGTGAAAGGAGTGAGAAGATCTTGAGCTTCTCCCTGGTGGACGCCTGATGCTGTGTGTACATCCCCAGGCTGTCAAGGGCCAAACTTTGTTATGGAGCACTGGTGCAGTTGTTGATGTAGTGAGGGGTGGTAACTGCCACCTTTTACTAGTAAAGGTAGTAGTAAAAGTAGTATAAAAAAATAGCTTTATTATCAGCCTGTACCCAATCTCATTGATCATATCAGATGTCTGCATAATGGCTGTGCTCACTGCATGTGCTTACTCCTGATGTAATTCCAACCTGTTAGGGTTGCTGAAAATACTGTTGGCCAGTCACGCAGTTCTAAAGATACAGAGATACTTGACTTGATATGCATTTAGTGGGTCAAGTGAATCTGGGAAACTTTCTTTTTGGACATCTCTAAGTGTGTTGTTTAATGTCTGTGTCTGGACAGGAGTTAAATTGGACTGGCAGGCTGTAATTTAAAGGACTGGAATGATTAAGACAGGTTTGACTTCATAGAAGAGCTGGGAAGAACATAGTGTTCCTTCAGGTTAGCTGTGGTTAACCAGCTTTCAAACTCCTGTTACTCATAACAGGTGGCTGTATTTCTATGGCTACAGTACCTGGGGAACCTTTCTTTTGTCTGTAGCAGAGCAAGAGATGTGTATTTTCTTACAAATGTTGCATTGACTACTGTGTGGTGTGGTGTGGTGTACTTTACATGATACTGTATTTTAAGCACAAAATATAGAATTAGGGTTGTCTTTGCATACTTTAAGGTCCATATTAGATATGTGAAAGCTTGTAACTGTTAAGTTCTAAATGACCTGTGGTATTGGTGAGATAACCAATTTCTTCTGCGCCATGGGTCTGGAGATGAGGTCAGCAGATCACTTGAAATAGTGGGAGGGAAAGGAGGAGCTGCCAAGGTGGCTTTTCATCAAGGTTTCTTATTTAAGAAATACTTTTTTGATCTTCAGGCATGCTGCAAACTTTCTCTTGGGCGTTGCACAAAAGTGCTGATGATAAGCTTCTGGAAATACCAGCATATTTGCCCTGGTGACTGGTATTAGTGTGGTATGATTTGTGTTCATTGGAGCAACTTATGATTAATGTTATGCACCCTCAGATTATCCAGGAAATGGAGGAGCAGGATAGCTCAGATAATGCACAAAGAAAAGGAAATAGGTTATGAATTAAGAGGCTCTAAGAACAGAGCTGAATGTAGAAAAGAGAAGTCTCTGATGTAATTGGTTTGTGGAACATCAAGATCCATATATTAGCAAAGCTGCAAGCTAGTGAAGCTCCCTGCAGCACAGTGCAGTGCAACCTGATTTAGTTGGGTTGAACAGGTAGCTTGTCTGCCCACAGATAAGCCAGAAGTATCTCTGGAGAAGTGCTTTCAGAACACTGTCAAACATATTGGGAAGATCTTACCTATTTTCACCAAAAAAAGAAAAATTCTGTGCCAGCAAACTTGTGCTGTGTTGGTTTCTGCTTATGCAGTTCCCTTTGTTAGCTAACATTGGTAGTACAGGTACTTAAGTTACAGAAAATTGATTTTTGCTCTAAGTTGTTTATTGGGAAAAAATTACTTACTGGACTTAAAGGTGTGTTTTGTTTTATTTCACTGTGGTTTGAAAGCTTGCAGATTAATGCTTTGGTTATATCAGATATAAATGGCAAAGGGTGCTTCAGCCTTCAGAAACTTACTGTTTCTTTGTTTTTGGTTTCCTGAAAAAGCAGTTCGTAATTTAGGATATGTTAAAATTAGTATATTAAATATAAAATATTACAATTATATAAATTGTTAGAATTGTTTAAAACTTTTAAAATATGTTCCGTATGAAATAAACAGCATAAGTGTTCAGTATTATTATGTAAATATATTTAAAAAGTAGCACATCCAAGCTTGTGCATACCTGACCACTGACACAGGGAAGGAGTTTGTGTTCTTACAGCTGCTCACTTCAGCTTTATGCAAGAAGCTTGAATTCATTGTTACATTATGCGTATTTTTTTCATGGTAAATGAGATTTTTAACTGTGCAAACAGGTGAATGTACTTGTATTTGTATATGTTATTTTGAAAGAATGTGCTGATTTTAGTAAACAGTAAATGTAGTAAACTGTAAAATAGAGAACTTTTTACAAAGTGGTGAGATTTTTAAGAGTGTGGTCTGAATCTTTACAGTATGTAAGAAAATGTCACAATGAGAATTTTTAAATGTAATACTAAAACACTGTAAGTAGGATAAAATGTTTTATGCACTGTCAAATACAGTTGTGTCATAAATCTAACTTTAACCTTCAAGTAATACTCATTAAAAGAATGTTCTCTGTCGGTTCTAGAATATCAAATTTGAAAAAATAAGTCAGTACTACTTAATATTCTGAAATGTTGCAAACTTTCCCAATGAACATATGTTAGTCATGCATATGTAAATTTGGGCACGATTCAAAAATACGCTTTTTTTGTAGCATTTCTGTATATACTTTTTAAAGCTGGGTAAAATCCTTTTATAGCCATATAAAGGCTTCTTGGGATGCAGTGTTGTGATTCGGGTTTGGGGTTTTTTTGTTGGTTTTATTTGGGGTTTTGGGGTTTTTTTCAGATAAAAGTGAACATTGTTTGATACGATAGAGATTGGACATCAGCTTTTATTTCCAAATACAGTTCTGAATTTATTTTATAAGTTACTATTTACCTCTTGGAGTTGGATTTCTGATCTCAAAGATGTGGATACAATATTCTAATAAAAGTTTTTATCAAGGTAGGAAGAAATGGCATTGGCAGCTGTGGACATACGTACTGACTTTTAGTGCTAAGAAGTATAGAATCAGTTTTTTAATGTAGAATATCTGCATGTGATAGGATTAAACAGATTCTGGTATTTTGTTGTTGAAAATCTTGCCACACATTTTGATCAGCCCTGGTTTTGATCATCTGGTGATGTCAGTTTCTGCTTTAGCATGGTTTCAACATTAGAAGTACTATTAGTCATATCTATTTGAAAGCCCCCAAAACAACCAAAAAAACCCACCCAATAAAAGTGTGGGGGTGGAAAAGAAATGAACATGACAGGTCATTTTTCTGAGCACACTTCATGCAGAGAGCATGGTTCTTGTTTTTTTCAAGCAGAGACTTCAGAGCTCTGCCAAATTCTGACTCTGTTCTGTGTAAAAGAACATCAGGGTGGTGTCTCAACTTGTCTGCCTCTGATACAGGACTCTGATAGGGAGGCAGGCATTATTAAAGCTTTCCTAATGTTTTTAAGTTGTAAATGGCTGTCTAGGAGATAGCTCTGTTTTCATCATCTGTACAATATTAAAGTCTGATGAATCAAAATTGCAGAAGAGGTGATTCTAGTTTGACAATGATACCTAAAAAACCAATTGTACCAAATTTTGATTGATAAAACTGTTGAAACCATGAGAAAGAAGGAAAAAGTGAGAATTCTCCAGAGGTCAGAAATGTAAAATTATTGTGTGTTTTTCTCAACTGCAGAGTACAGATAAGTAAGCCAAACTGCTATCAAGTAAATGAGAAAGCAAGTCAAGTTTTATTCTCAGTACTGCAGAGGAATTCAACCATGTTGATTATTTCTACAAACACTTATTGGAATATGTTTAAATTTGACCAGCGTGTGTTACCTGTTCATTTAAAACTAGCATCTATTTTCATGATACAAAAGAGACTGACTGGTCATGTGCAATGTAATTGTATTTATGAGAATCATGGCGCTAATGGACTGCTTTGGGGTTCTGAGGAGCATTTTTCTTATAAGCTGCTGAAATTTGAGATCTCAATGTTTAATATCACTTTCATGGCACAAACCTACTCCTGCCACTTGTAATTTATGTAGAGAACAAATATGCAGTACTTTGGCCTTTCCAGTTTAATTGTACTTCTTATGTGCATGCATGGCAATTAAGGAATTGTGTCCGGCTGCAAGGTGGTAGCATTGCTGTTTAGCTAAAAGTATTTTATGCAAATTAAGATGGTAGATTAAACAAGATAATGTCGCTATAAAATATAATTTGCACTAATACATAATTCATTTAAAAGGCAAGACACTGAGGCAAAACAAATTAATTCTCATGTAAAATATCAATGAATGCAGTTTTGTGAAACAGATCATTCTCCTCTCCCTTGTGTGTGACCTGTAGTGGAGTCACTCAGTATGCTAAATGCTGTCCTTCTGGTCCTGACTGTGTTCATGCTTTTATAGGTTTTGTTTGGCCGCCCAATGTTGTATTTAATTTATTGAAACAAAAAGTCCATAATGGAAAATACTGCAGAAGCTTGTTCTTTCCTATATCAGTGTGGTTGTGTCAGTGAATGTATGTATTGTATTATGTGAAGGAACTGTGGAGGCTCTTTGTCCTGTTACTTTAGCAACTTTGTCCTTGAACTTTGATCTTAAAAGCATTATCAGTATTGCATAAACTGGCTTTCCTGTACTGATTTTTCTTTTAAATGTTTAAAATAATTATTAAAATGTGTGTGGTAAGCATATACATTTCATAAACCAAAAGCTGGCAATTGTTTGGTGTTATACAGGAAAATACGATCTATCAGTGGTTATAAAGTAATTAATATTAAAATATCTAGAAATTATCCAGTCAGAATTGCTATGTATCATTTTAAAGATTAAGAAATGTGATAGCTAGTGAATGAAGAACTACCAAAAGAAAGGTTGTAGAGAAAAATACTTTGCTTGAGTGTGTGAATTTTTTTCCTTCAGCTAGTTTTACATTAAATCATAGGCTTGGATTAATGAGCCATTTTTCATTTCAACTGCCCTATCAAACACCTACTCATTAGTCAGCAGCTGAAAGTGTTAGAAGAATGCACTACATCTGTCACTGGCAGCATTTCCTACCAAACTTGTTTCCACTGAAGCTTGGATAGACTCCATAAGAATAGGATTTAAAATGTGGTATTGTCTTATTTTCTAGATTCTAACCTGTCTCTGAATTCAATTTAGATCTCTCTTAAAATGCCTTTTATTATGCCCGCATTTACAAAAGGAACATTTTGTTCCATTGCATAGATCCTCATCATAATCAGACCTACACATTTTTGCTGCTGCACTGAACTTCTTTCTTCTTAAGACTTCTACAATCAAACATTGAATTTATACATGTAAATATCAATCAGTGCTTGTTGGATAACTAGCATGGTCTCAAATTTTTACTCTTAAATACAATTTTTACACTTTGTTTCTTAAAGGTGGTGTGTGTGACCTATAAAATAAGGCCACAGACAGCACTGAGTTTGGTGTTATTTCGGTGGATTTTGCACTGGGCTTGATTAAAATAGTGTGCCAGTGTTTGAAATTAGCTTCTGCAATCTGCCCTAGGAGTTACGTTTTTGTACCAGATGCTATTTTTAAAATAGATTTCTTTTAAGGTAATGATTTTGTGTTGTACAGCTTTCTGAGCTCAACCAATATCTACTGGTTTTTCTCCCTACCCCCACTTTAAAAACTTCTTGATTATACAAGATTGGTTGAAGGAAAACTTGGCACTGTTGAACCTGTGTGCTACAGTGACCATGCAAATATTAGGAAATCCAGATAGAGACAGGAAATCCAGTCACAAGCAGACGTTTACCAATTCCTCTTCTAACCAATTCTTGCTGTACTAGAAGGAGTAAATACTATGAATTTTTAAATGAGGAATTGTCTTTTGCCATGCTTTAGTCTTGGGCATTTTTTAAGGAAGCTGCATGATAGTTCATATCCCTTTCATTTATCCAGGTAAGGATTTTTTTCTTATCTCTGTATTTCTTTTGATAGCTAGGTATTAACGTGGTGTTTACTGCCTGTTTCCTTGAAGAATTTCCTCTTGGCTGTCCTTTGGAATTGAGTCAGAATGTAGTAGGAGAAGCCCATATCCTTCCTATTGCTATGGTTTCTCCTCCAGAATGTGTAGTATCGAGTACCTTTCCTTCTCCAAAGCAAATTATTGTCTTTGAGCAACTCATTGTTCAGGGTTGTGATGAGACCCACGTTTTCTTATAGCCTGATATCATTTATGAGAACAGTAAGTTTTGTGTAGGCTATAACTGGAGGGGGGGAAAGTAAACTCCATTGCTTCTACCAGAAAAAGCAAGTCATGTTTATTCCTGTCCCTTTTTTGAGTGTCTGTCTGGTGGGCCAGATAATGGAATCAACATGGCTCAAACTCACCCTTTTCTCATTTTAACTCTGCTCAGTTTCCTAATCTGGTTCAGCCATGCAGCTGCACAAACCCTTGTACAGCAATTTCAGACAGTTGGGCACCTGTGCCTCAGAAGAGAGGGGATTGCAGCAGTAGCTCCTGTAGGTTTAGCTCAGCTTAGACTGCCATGGAACACAGTCTAAGTTAGAAGAAAACTAACCTGACAATAAAGTGGCTTTCTTGGCTTAGAGGACTACGCTAGCTCAGCTGTGGGTCTGATGGGCACTGAAGCAGATGAGAGCAAAATATTTTCAAGTGTAAAGCAGGGAGGAGTGCAAGGAGGGACCTGAAGCTCTCTGCAACAAGGCTGGCTTAGGTTGATGAGGAATAGCAATTTCAGCAATTGTGGAAATATGCCTTTAGTAACCTTAGAGCTCAGACTAAATATCCTCCCTTCTTCCCTCAATCAAAAAATGAAAACTCATGTAGTCTGAGAGGTAACCAACCCAAGTATCTTCATGTAAATAGAAGTTCATGCAATTTTAATTATCTTATGTTGTTGATTCTGTCACTATCAGTTACAATAGTAGGTGGTGTAGAATGGAAATAAACGCAACCTTTGGGCAGGTGAATTTGCTGCGTATGTTGTGGGGGGGTGAGAAGCAGGGTGAGTGGTTGTTTTTAAAATCAATAACCCAAATGGAGTGTTTGTTTTTAAAAAAGTGGTACATAGCCTCCAAGTGTAAAGAGTATTCATCGGCTATAGCGCTGGATCCTAACTAAATGATCTTTAAAGTCCCTTCCAACCAAAACCATTTTATAAATTTAGAAAGTTACACAGTTGTATCCTGAGAACTTTATAGGATTTTTCCTTCATTCCCGTCATTGGAAAGTTAGAAGTGATGAGCAGAGTTCAGAGGAAACCCGTAATAGCTACAGCTTCACTATGTTGTCAATATAGTTTTTATTCGTTTAATTCTAAAAATGGATAGCTGAAGTTAATACTGTTTTTCATTTTCTTGCAACAGAAATGTCTTCATAAATTTGTTAAAGTAAGCTCTTCTTCCTCCCATTGATATTCATTAGCTCAGTTCCACTTGCACTAATATTCCTTCCCTTCTATTAGGAAGTCAATTCCTAACTCAATTTTCTTTGCAATTATTTTCCTAAATGAAGTTGCTCAAAATAATTCAACTTAAGTAACTATTTTCCTTTGGTGGCAAATCAAATATTTTAAGACTGAAACAAAGGGAGGGTATCCAAACCTCCTGAGCAGAATGTACTCTCAGTCTGTACGATGGTGAGAAGACTGCAGATGTGAGCAAGTAAAAGGTCTCATGAAGATCAAAGTACTTTGCTCCACTAGTGTCCTGTCAGAATTACACCAGAAATACACTGAATTATGGGTGTTTTAATCAGTTTCTCAGTGGTTTTCTAAGTACTGGGCTCTGACCTAACAGAGTCGAGCAAAAAAGAAGAAATGAGAACAGGGTATGTGTTTTCTGCAAGAGAAAACTTAGTGAATGTGACTGAGTGTTCTGCCAGTAGGACTGCTAGCACTGTGAATGTTACATTTACTCTCTCTAATGAAGAATTTTCTAGGTGATTTTAAAGGTCTCTTCTAACTTTGATGATTCTGTGATTCTAAGGTATACTTAAGCGATACATAGACAAAAACATGAAGTTTTTGAGGATACACCTTCACTCATTTTGCATAGATTATAAGGACAAAGAATTTGAATCTCTGTAGTCTTAGAGAAAATGTTTAAAAAGTTCATGTGGCTCATTTTGATGTTGTCAAAAGCAGGATCAACTACATTTATGTCACACATTATCTTTGGTCATTTTTTAAATGACTAGAAAGTTTGCAGTCTTTTGTTTTGTTTCAGTGTGCTTCAGAGGATTTCATTTAATTTCAAACCTAATCTTCCTTGAGGTAGGATACATGTGCTGTTTGTAGTGAATGTAGAAAAATTAATTCCTTCCACCTCCATAATTATTCTTTAAAGTACTTGGATATTCTCAGTCAAGTCCCTTCTATTTAAAAACAAACCAACAACCAACCAACCCACACACCACATTAAAGAGAGGAGCTTTATTTTTTCTAACTAAGTAATATTTTAAAGATTTGTCGTCTTTGAGCCTTCTCATCAGGTTTACATCCAGGATGTACTACTTCAAATTGGGCCTTGTCAGCAATCATTAAATCCAATTGATTTCTTTGTATGTCTTATGGATGATATTCTTCTTTTTTATATCCCAGTTAGTCTTTTCCCTTCCCCAACGGAATAATATTCAGTACAGCTCTAACTCACCTTTGACAGTGTATTATTGTAGTGTGATGTAATTTTTCTAACCAGGTACACATATGCCCTATAATTTGGTTTTTTTTCAAATTTTCATCAGAAAATTACCTAATGGAAAAGTGTCTTCTGATGTGAACTCTGGGGTTTTTTTTCTTTTTTGAGCAGATATTAGTTAGGACAGTGTCATAGATTAAGTAATCTACATAGTCGTTTGCACTAGTGTGGGACATAGAGTATTTGGGAAGAAGGACGGATTTGGAGACAGTACAAGTAACAAGTAACAGTGCCAGTTTCTTTGAACATCACTCTCAGCAGACAAAATGGTCCTTCAAATAGCTCATTGTAAAAATAGATGTGCAAGTCTCATATGACAAAGCAAAGGCTGCTCACAGTTTTGTTCTAAATACCTTAAATAATCGAACTAACAAGTTCAGAAATTATGCTGTGCCTTTTTTATTGTACTTCTGAGATTATGCAGCAAAACTGTTTTCATATGCCTATATATTGGTTCTTAGTCCTTTTCTTTACTTTACAGTAATGGTTTAAAAACTTATTTATAATTACTCATCTTTTCAGAAAGGAAAACCAGTATTTTGCAATATCCAAATTTAGCAATATTAACCTAAACTGAAGGCAGATCCATTTCTAGATTGAAACATGAGGTTTTCATCTCCTGCTTGTCACATATATGTATTTTTATTCATAATGTACATACTAGCAACGGTAAAACAATTAATGGATTGCTTATGAGGTTTTATATTTCTAAATCACCGATAATAATCCAAGGACCTGTATCTTACTGTGGACTAACTACCTTTTGTTATGGCCCATGAAAGCTAAAGTTGTAGATGTTGCCCTCAATGCTGTGTTTTTCCACGGTTAAACTGAACATCGGCTTGATAATCCTGAGAAACCGTACTGAAGGAAAGGCTAAGGACAGAGCAAAAATAAAAATGCATGCGCTCTTTCTAGCAGGTGCTACTGAATATTATCGAGGGGGCGGGGGTACAACAGCAGCAATGAGATCATCCTGGTAATAATAAAAAACCCAAACCCGTGGCAGCAGACCCGTCATCTCCGCAGCCGCTCCGCCCCTGCCGCGGGCGGCGCGGGGCCGGGGCCGGTGCGGGCGCGGGCGCGGGGGGAGCCCCGCACCGGCCGCGCTCATTCGCGGCCTCCTCGGTGTCATTTGAAGTTGCTGCCGTCGGCCAATGGGGCTCCTCCCGCCCGCTGACATCACTCCCCAGCCAGTTCCCTCCAGCTGCAGAGCGCTTCAGTTTCTGTCTTTTTTTAAACTAAAATGGAGGCTGGTTTCTTGCCTTAAGGAATACAGTGCCGTGCCTGCTGGAGCCTAGATGTTGACATGTAACAGAGCTGGCAGCAGGATGGTGGTTGACGCAGCCAATTCCAATGGGCCGTTCCAGCCCGTGGCCCTTTTGCATATTAGAGGTGAGTTATTGTGCGTGTGAGAGTGAATCGCGACCCTCTGACGAGCGAATAAATGGCTATTGTGGAGCTCGGAGAAGGGGAGCAGGAAGTCCTTTGTAGCTCAGTCCCTCTCGGTTTGTTACAGCCGCAGTAAAACCGGCGGAGAGCAAAACCCGTTTTGTATTAAATGTGTTTGGGGAAGATTTAAGGATTCGCGGAGGCATTGCATACATAGTTAAAAGCAGGTTTTACAGCTTTCTGCCGTAACTCTCCCATCCCCCTTCCAAGCTGTGCTGATGTCAAAGGATGTGAAGTCACTACCCCAGAAAGGTACTGAGGGGGGGAGGGAAGAGCCAAGTTATCCCTATACCGTGTCTGTAGAATAAGGGCAAACCTTTGGTGTGCTTCAAAGCGGTTTTTTGTTTGAATTGTTCAGATAGAGCTCCCTTAAAGTGCACTGCAGCTTGTAAAAGAATTGGAAGTGTTGTCGGAGAGGAAGGGGGGGGAAGAGATGTGACACTTACTATGAAAATATCCTTTATGTATTTAGAAGGCATTTCCTAGAAGAGATGCGGTTTGGCTTTAACAAGCAAGCTCTTATGTGCCTACTGTGTTATGCAGTTCTGAATGTTCAGTTCTTCACAGAATATATTCTTTTGGGTTTATAGAATTAGTGCATTGCAAATGACATTTTATATAATTTGAAAATACATGTTGGTATGACACTTCTGTACAATATTGAGTGTGTATCTCTTGTTCAGTATCTTTTTAATCAGTAGAATTTTGCATTGTGATGGGGTTTTTTGGTGTATTTTTTTAGCTGGCTCTTAACCAACCAGTGCTTTTTTAAAATATCTTCTTTAGGGTGATTCTGGTTTAGAACTTTATGAAGGCAGAACATGTATTAGCTGGGATGAGCACACCTTGAACAATGGTGTTTATATGCAAGAAACATAGCTGATACCGTTCTTAATAACCTTTGCTTCTCAGCTTTCACTGCCGTAGGCTAGATGTTATTACTGGAAGGAGTTGGGGTTTATTTCATTAATACTCTATACACTGAAAAAATTTTCCTTTGGAAGTTCATAAAACCTCAACTGTTCAGAAGTCTGTTCCTTTAAGTAGGAGCATGGGTGTTCAGGTGTTTAAAAATCATGATTTCTCTTTACCTTTTAAAAGAGCCATATCTTTCTCTGTCTGAAGCGGCAATGAATGAATTCTAGAAAACTAATTTTGATCTGTGACTGGCGAGGAAATGCAATAAAATTCCCTTGATTTCAAATAGGGACTATTCTTGTTGTCAAGGAAATATAAATGGAACTGCCTGACCTCTGGACAAGTCTTTGCTTTTCACTCTGCACAAATCATCTTAATTTTCAGTTTGATGCTGCCTTTTGGAAGGGGAAAAGCACCATCTTTTAAAGGTGCAAGTTAGGAAAACAAACCAAGGTTGGAACCCGAATGATGAAATATTGCAATGATTGTCCTTAATCCTTTGTCTCAATATGATAACAAGGTTCTTCTCATTGAACTTCTTATCCTGCCTTTGCTCCAATGAAATACGTAATTGTGGAAACAATGGATTTTGAGAAATTGTTCTGAAATTTACTTTCCCAAGACCTACATTTTTGGTGCACTGAATAATACAGTAGTAAAGAAGAGGTTAGAGGGTTTTGTGGTTTAGGGATTTTTTGGGTGGTATGGGTTTTTGCTGTTTGGTTGGTTTCAGTTTTTTAATGGATTATGAGAGTAGGCTTTCTTTTAAGCAGTTAAAGAATAACTGGGAGACTGTTTGCTTTTCATTTTTCAGGTGGCAGGAAATAAAATGGATCTCTGGTATTATAGTCCAGAGGAGTTTCTTGACACAGAGAGAGCAAAGCATCTCTTCCATACATACATGTTTGCAGAAGTTCCTTTGGGCTTTTTGTGTGTACCTCATGTTCAGCTGCGCTGATGCTGCCAGTACTGATGCTTCCAAAATGAAGCCTGTCAGAGCAATACATACACAATTAATGGCAGTAAAAATTAACTGGTAATTCTGAAGGTTAATGATACGTTATTACTGTTTGTCCCAATGCATGCTGCTTTTACGGTTGTCCTTTTGCATCATCTGTTGTAATATAGGATTAAATTTTTAGTAGAAGTGCTCCTCTTAGCAACTCTAAGAGCTAAAATTTCAAGGTCAAGGACAGGGGGTAGGGGCATAAGCCCCTTGGGTGTTTCTCATAGATATAGTTTGTTGAAATGGGAAAAATATTTCTTTAGGACCAGTTTCATAAATTTTTTAAGATGGTGTAGCTACCATATTTGAACTCAATCTTGCTTCTAAAAAGTATGTGAATCCTTGTGGACTACACTGTTAGTACTTCTTTGAAACTAAAAATTGCAGTTTTACCTTTAAAGTTAATTCCAAAGTACTTTCTGTACCTGGATCATATGAAATATGTTTGCAGAATAAAAAGGAAATTTTCAGCAAGCTCTTAATGTCAGGCCCGATCAAAACCTTTCTCCTATGCATCCTGAACTGTAGGCAGATTTGTGGTCTAGGTTGCTTACAGCTTTGCTGAAACAACATAATTGGAAAAAGAGATGCAAGTGTTTTTTAAAAATTATGTTAAAGTCTTGTGAATAGGAAGTAAGGATGTCAGAATTTTATTGACTGCCATTGCTGACACCAGTATCTGCAATATCACCGAAAGACAGAACAGTAGGTAGTTGTAGGATAGGAGGTGTTATGGCCGCAAATACCCCATCCTCTAGCAGTTCATTTGGCTGCCGGTGCTCAAGTTCATCTTGGATACGGTGCAGCCATGTAATCCTGACTCAGACTGCTGTGGAAAGAGCTGTGAGTCTTGTTGGGTTTCCCCTTTGATTCAGGAGCTGTCCCTAAGCTCAGGCCCGTGGCCTTGGTTGTTGCCTCAGCTAGGTTGCAGCTGTGTGGTTGTCCTGTCACATGCCTTGCTGATCTGGACCCCGGTATGTTGACTACCAGCTTGGTGTCCCTCTTCACTGCGCCCTTGTTCAGCAGCCATGGGACTGTCGGCTGACCCTGCTCGGTGTCAGTATAGCTGCTCTCCTTTCTTCACTCAGGTACTGCGAGACTGTGCCCTTTGTCACAACTGTAGACTGTTGGCAGTTGTTCAAGAGCAGTGTGTAGAAATTAGAAATGCAGGTGACTTTTGACCCACTGTTGAAAAATAGCAAGCGCCAAAAGAGCCTAATCCACGCTAAATTCAAGTGGTGTGGCACCATTGCTGTACGTTATCTGCTTGTGCTGAAACACTGGCTCAGTGAGAGTGGTTGACCTGCTGGGGTAGTGAGTCTTTGGTCAGCAACAGGCTCTCCTGGGGGTCCGAGTTATGCTGCTGCTGCGCTGTTCTTTTTAGAGTACAAAGCTGAATGTTATGCCCTTGAGTTGATTGTCACTGATTATCATCATGAACTGAAAATTCAGTTGTATTGGAATGGTATAAAGCTTGCAGGAAAATTACAATTTCAGTTCGAGCAGCTGTTACAGCCATGAAATAACTCCTGTGGTTTGTGATCTTGGATAGAGACTTGACCTTGTGAAACAAATGTGGCTGACGGAACTCATCATGGGATATCTGCATGGAGCGCTCCTTTAGGATCTTTGTGCATCGACAGGCCACTAGCAATCAAGATGACATTAAGACAGCACACAGGGTTGTTAGGTATTATGAATTTAGCATTTTTACAGCAAGGAGGGAAGCAGATCTGGATGGTATTTTCAGGATGCATCCCTCCTTGTCAAGCCCTTCTGGCAGCTAACCCCTAGGATGATGGAAGTGCATTCAAGGCCCTGGCAGGAGGAGCCGCATAAACAAGGTGAGGCTTGGGGAAAGGAAACATTCTGATTTCCATCTCAGCACTTCAAGCAGAGAAAGTAGCTATAAAAGCAGCATGGATTAGGACAAACAGTAAACGTTTGTCACTCGACTTCAGGGTTACCAGTTACTGTTTACTGTTGAGTGTTCAAAACCAGAACTGTTAGTACAGTTAGTGTACTAACATAACTGTTAGTACAGAGTGTAGTAACAGATAGAAAATAATAGTAATTCATTCAGTAGGCACAGTATGAATACTCTAGGGGGAGCAGACATTTTTCATTAGGAATACAGTTCAGTGTTGATAAGAAAAATCTCATTATATTGTTTTGTCAGAGCATAGAAGTAGCCCAGATGCCAACATTTTCGTGAACTCAAGACGGGTATTTGAACAAAACACATATAAAACTCTGTTCTGATCTGCAATGGCAGAATTTGTAGAATGTAAAGGTTACTTTAATGGCTTGGTTGCTGACTGGCTGGAACTGGTAATGTCTGTTCATGCTTTTCAAAAATTATTTTCAAGATGTTTTGCAAGACATACTGAAAGTTGTGTGGGAAGAAGGGTGAGAACACCCTGATACTATGTTAACTCAAACTGATGCTTCCTGTAGGCCATAACCTGTTTCAAATATCTCATTGTCCATCCTTGTCCTCTGCCTTCCAGAGCAGCAAATGTTTTTTGACAGTTTGACTAGTCATTATTTAAGTTACTTTAGATTTTGTGGAAGATGCTTTGACTTTTTTTTCAAAGGTGATGGGATGTTAACTTTGTCCATTTTTTCTGTGTTCCTTGTATTTATTCATCTTGAGTGAGGGATCATGTAAGGTACTTCAGATTCCATCTTTACCTGGTGTTCTTCAGGGCAGAAAATGTCAGGGGTGGTGTTGTTGTGATGTAAATAACTGAGTATTTAGATAGAAATTTGCATGTTCCTCAAAGGTGGTGAAAGATCATTGTTTAGTTGGGTAATTTATATCTTAAAGGAGAAAAGCTTGGCACTTTCATTTTCGAAAGAATCCATCATGTGTTTGTCTTGAAAAATAATTGACCTGAAAATACTTCTGTCTAACCACAGTTACTAAAAACTGTTGTTAGACTGTTGCTTTGCAGGAGTTGTGTCTGAGCTAAAAGAAGAATAAAAAATTATCCATTTCATAATTAAATGGGAAGCAGAACCCAAAGCTCACACTTCAGAAGTAGTACAGACCAAACTCAACATGCAGAACAGTAACCATTTACCTCATGATGTACAGAGGAGGCTGAAAGAACTGGATTTGTTTGGCCTGAAGGAAGGAGGGTTAAGGAGAGATTTGATCCTCGACTAACTGGTGGGAGGGTGTAGAGCACAGAGCCAGGCTCTTCTCAGAGATCCACAGTGAGTGAATGAGAAGTAACCAGTATGACTTGCAAACGCTGGAGATTGCAATTGTATGCAAGGCGAAAATATTTTCACCATAAAAGTGGCTAAAAGCTGAACAAGATTCCAAAAGGGGCTGTGAAATCTCTGTAATTGGAGATACTTTGACTGGACAGTGCTGAGAGCAGCTGGGTTTATGTAGTGGGGGATTAGACTAGCAGAAATGACTGTCCCTTCTGGTGAAAATTATTCTATGATTCTGTCATTCTTTGGTGCTTGTGTAACTTAAAAATATTACAATATGAATTTAAATGTACTTTTTTTCTTTTAAAGTTCAAAGAGCAATATTCTTACTGTAAACTCTCTCTTTAACCCTCTTTTCTTTAGTTACTAAGGCAGGCTTTTTAATGTTTGGTGCTAGCATGCCTATTAGTACTTTTACTTCTGTTAACCCGCAATTTTTGATGTTAATGGTGTTTTAAATTATTCTTACCATTTTTTAGCAAACTGTTAAAGATGGGTGACTGGAACTGCGTGCGGTATTAAAAACATTGGCATGCTAAAAGCATGTTTTATTCATTTCTAAATCTTCAGTTAGGAGATCAGCAGCAGATCTATAACTTCCGAGTAAGATGGAATTAATAAATGTACACTGGCAACTATTTCACCCACATTTCTTTACATTTATCAGCTTTTGGAAAGATCTAATAGATTGAATTAATTTGCTCAGTATTGTGAGATTTTTCTCTAGCCTTTTTTGACAAGTTTGAATTGACAATGAGTACAGCTTTTAACAAACCGTGTGACCTTGCTATTCATCTTCTGTGGTGTTTATGAAAATGTTGAACAGTGTCATTTCTAACACATCCCTACAACATGTTTGTAGTAATCTTCCTGCATTATGACAACGTTATGTAAAAAATATAAAAAGCCCAGGATAATTGTCACTTACCAACTTTCTAATACTTTCCAAGAACTTGATACATTTCAAGTATAATTTCCTTTACCTGTGCTGAGTTTGCCTTTTTTGGGGTATTAATATTTTATTATGCTCTGAAACTGGCCTATGCTGATTATAAAAGCATATGTAAAAAGTCACCTTTCATGATACTGTTTTTTTCCTCTTAGTATATTCTGCAGGAGCAAATGAATCTGGTTTATTCCTTCTGTATTTTCTGTGTAACTATTATCTTCACCTTTGCATGCATCTTGCACCTTCCACATAAGTAGGTATTTTAAGGATGATGAACTTACTCTGTCTGAGCACATATGTTTATTTAAATCCTAATTTTCTTTAGTTCTTTAGCACATTTAAACTCAGTAAACATTTAAGATACAGTTGCTCTTTGTTGTGAGAAGTGAGCAAAGTCTTGAGGAAATTAACATCTTCATTTTCTTCTGAGATGCTTCCATAGTAGTGATGAATTGTGTTAATTCTCTTTGAGTGAATTTAAATTTTAAAATGGAAGGTTTGTTCATACGTTTGTGGAAATATTTCCATGCAAAAGACCTTCAAGACTCTTTTTGGCCCTGCCAATCCAATAAATGGGATTTCCCATGGTCAGCACGCACCTTCTATCCTGCTTGTGGGTCATAGTTCTTGGGTTCTGATCTAATGGATAAACCTCAGTTGAGATCTAAAGGAGATGAAAATGCTTTTTCTTCCCTTTTCTCCCCCATTAGCCAATTATAATTTGGTAACCTGAAGGGATGAGAACAGGTATCAGCCTTGTGTTCGGGCTGTTATGTTCCTACCAAGCCACCTGGACTCCATTGGTACATGGCCTGACTCCTGGAGCTCATAGTCATCCATCTTGCCAAAAGTTTCCAATTTCTCATAGAAAATTCTGAGCCACTGCTGCTCTTTAACATTATTTAATGACCTGGACACTTAATTGTTAGCTTTGAAATCCATCCACTGTTCCTTTCTAAAAGTATTGCCTCAAAAAGGAGAAGCAAGGGCATCTTCCTCAAGGAGAAGCAGCAGTTCTATTCTTAATGAATCTAGGCCTCTTGTATATAACAAATTGTGAAAAGTTTCATCTGTTAGTATTAGATAATCACCTGCCTTATCAAAGGGCTGATACTGGTACAAATGGCTCTGTTACTGTATTACTTCTTGTACTGTTTTGCTGGATCTTTTGGAAGGACATTCAGACATTGCCAGACATAGACTGATGGGTTTTTAGTGTATCTACCACGAAACTCATGGGGAGTGTTTTTAATACTTGACCAAGAGCATATTTAAAGGAGGTTGCTTAGTTCTTACTCCTGCTGCCTTTAACATGGTGACATGCTTATTAAGTCTCCACTTACCATGCATCACTTTCTATCAGAGAGTGTATTTTACCTTGCTACTGCTTTTACTCTTTGTGCTTTGTCACTCCTCCTTTCTTGACTTTGTTGGGTTGTTTTTACCTTCGTATTGACCCCTTGCCAATATGAAGAGTGTATGTACAGGTTCTTCTGCTGGAAACAATGAGGATGTTAAGTGTTCATACTGCATGTAAAATATCTAAGGGCATGACTGTAAAATGTCTCTAGAGGGGACTTTTTGTTGAGCTAAAAATACCATGAAATTATAGGAAGGTAGTCAGCTGGAATTTTTACATTACATTTACTGACTCATGGAGTAACGTGCATGCACTTTCAGGGAAGCAAAAATGTATGTCCTCAAATTTTTATTCATACTGTTTTGTGATGGTTGCTGTGAAATACATTTTAAGGTAAAAATTAAGTATCGTCTGTTTCTGTGGAAAATTTTGGATTGGATTTCTGTTTGAAGCTTCTGATAATTAATTGAGACTTCTGTAAAATCAGCTAATTCATTCCATGTGCTATCAAATAGTTAGCTACTGAAACTGCACTGTAAACCACACAGATTAAGTGAGCACCAGCAATATTTAATAGGTACAGTATTATTTGCATCATATGCAGACAAGATGTTCATCTGGGGGAGGTGGCTTTTATGCTCTAACCTTTCTGCCGGAGGTGGGCACCTCATACTACGAGTGAAAGCAGAGTCTCAGCAGCCTCACGGAGCTGGTGCCTGCCCTCTGTGTGCACCATCCTGTCTCAAGTGATAAAACTGAGATAAATGGCACATTGAGTGCATGATGTTTTAAAGCCACATCCGCACATCCTTTAATCAGTTCCACTTAATGCACATACAAATAATGCGGTACCATTTCTGCTATAACTTGCCTATTAAGTTTTCTTTTATAAAAGTATAGTTAAACTTAGAGATGGAGTCTGACTCTGGGTTGTTATCAGTAGTGGAAGTGACAGTTTTGTGTCAATTTTCATAACTGCTCTTGTTACTGATAGCGATCTGAATTTTATGAAGTAAATGTTTTCTTTATAAGTCACACAAAGAAAAAGTTATACATAAAACGTAAAATTTAAAAACTAATTTTAAAGTTGTTCATTTGGGACTTTTCTAGTTGTTTGTAGAAGCCTACTAATTTGAAGCACTTTTTCATTTTAAAGATTTTTATAGAAGGTTTTTAATTTGCATTTTGGATTAAATCTACCAGCTGCGTGGCTTCACACAGCCTCTAGAACCAAATTCTGTTATTACTTTTATATTTAAAGTGGATGCGTAACAATGTCAGTGGTGTTTCAAAGGTGTCCTGTGTTCATTCAAGTTATGTCGGAAGAAAACTTGGACAAAATTATCAAAGCCTGCAAAAAAAAGTGCTTATAACTTAACCAGAGTTCCTGCATGGGGACTGGGCATTTGCGTTAGGTTGCATTGGAGTGTGAAACACATCAGTTTGATCATAGAAAAGCCGGGGGTGCTTTTCTTCCTGCTTTGTAATTTATTGTGTCATCTATTTCCAAGCCTACACATGACCCAGCTTGTGATGTCTGTTAATGATTATTCCAAGTGTCATCAGTAAATTCACCGATTGTGGCATTCAGAAGCATCCAAGAGAAAGCAAGCAGTAGCCCCCAGGTTTAGCAAATGTACAGGGAGTGAGGAGGGGGACAGGCAGTCTGACATGCTCTGGAGAAGGAACCAAGTTATTTTACATTTTGGCGGTTGAGTGTTCTTTGAATTTTATTTATCCTGGATGTGTGACAGGTACTGTTGATTGACAAGTTACTCAGACTCAGAGCGGTGTCTGACTAGAATAAGGGGTTGGTGTGTGGAGTTTGGGTGTGTTTAAGGAAACAGCACGTTTGCTTAGAGCAGATGGTTGGGCTTGATTAGCTGATACTTATTTCATCCAGGTGTCCAAAGTGGCAGAGTTTATTCGGGTTCATGTGTTTCTTCAGTTTACTTAAAATAAATCTTCTTCTGAGTTACACAATGCTCTTCATTTATGTTACAGAACATAATTCAGGTCTGTCCTCACGACAGTAGTGCTTCATTTTCTCAGAGAGGCTGTTACATATATTTAAAAACAATTTTAAAGATTTCAAACACATTTGAAGATGTTGGATGACTTGGTTTTTACTCCATGAGAATGGATTCAAGCACATGCTAGTGGCTATGAAATTGAGGGGTTTTCTCTTAGCATTGTGTATTTAAAAGTGAGATTTGCTGTCATATTAACTGTATGTGTGCCAGAAAGCTTTACTGAGAGTTCTTTGTCTGGTTTCTCTCTTTCCCTGTTAAGACTTTTTTTTCCTTCCATTGTCTATTTGATTATCATCCTTGCCATTTTTCTCCCTAATTTTCAGGTAGAAAATTTCCATTTCATTAGCTCAAGCCCATTTCGGCTTGTTTCACATGTCGTTTCCTGTATAAGCATTCCTGTTTTCCTCTTTATGCTACATTGCCTTTAAAATATTTATGCAGTTATCACTTTTACTTTCCACTTTCTGTTTTTAAATGTTTTAATATAGTGTAAAAATCCTTATTTCTCTTAACTATGATTACAAATATCCTCTTAAGGTTTTTTAAAATTTCAAATGGCTTCTAATAAAACAGTTGACTTCTGATAAAAGTCTTTGTAAAGCAAGAGCTTGGTTTGGAGTGGCGTTGGTCTGCTTTTGAAAAATGGTTAGATAATTTGGTGTGCATATTATTCACTGTTGATCTGCTCTTATCATCATTAGACTTACGATGTACACCTAGAAAAAAGTTACTGGCAGTAATTTCAGTGCCATTTTCAGGTTGTTTAGTATGTAAAAATTATGCCAAATAGTTTAAAATGACAGCAGACTTTTTTTCCTATTTCATTATCAATCAGTCCTTAAAATCTCGCATCTTAAATCTTTGACAGTTAAATGTCATTACTTAGTTCTTCTATCCTCAAAACTACGGTGTAATCTCTCCTTTTGGAGATAGCTGCTACCAGTGCTGGATTCCCCAATGACTGGAGCTTTTAGAGGGGATTAGTGTTGTAAAGCACCTGCTTTGAGCTTCACTCTAGGACTGGCTAAACGTGTGCTTCCCATTCCTTTCAGGCTCTTTCAAGCTGTAGGATTCTTGAGATGTTGTCTTTTTTTTTTTTTCCTCTTTCTTTTTTTAGTTGCTGTTTAATTAGTCTGGTAATAGCTTTTTTGATTCTAACAGTCCTTTTTTTTTTTTTTTCTTTTCATTACATGGAAAAATATATTACTTTAAAAGCCTCATAATCAAATGAAAAGCCACTCTTTTGAATGAAAATTTAGCCAAGAGATTTCTTTATGTAGAAACCAAAAATGTTAAATGCTATGTACCTTAATGAATTCCAACATAACTGCTCTTGCCTCCACCTCCCCACTTCTGTATCATGGAATCATATCATAAAATGGTTTAGATTGGAAGGGACCTTAAAGAACATCGAGTTCCAACCCCCCTGCCATGGGCTGGGACACCTTCTACCAGACCAGGTTGCTCAGAACTCCATCTAGCCTGTCCTTGAACACTTCCAGGGATGGACATACATATCTTCTCAGTGCAACCTGTTCCAATCTACTGATCTCACCACCCTCACAGTAAAGAATTTCTTCATAATATCTATGCTAAACCTGCCCTCTGTCAGTTTAAAGCCATTACCCCTTGTCCTATTGTTCCATTCCCTCTTAAATAGTCCCTCTCCAGCTCCCTTGTAGCCCCTTTACAGACTGAAAGGTGCTATAAGGTCTCCCCAGACTGCTCTTACATGTAGAAGAACCCCAACTCCCACATCCTATCTTCACAGATGAGGTGCTCCAGCCCTCTGAGCATCTTTATCACCCTTCTCTGGACTCACTCCAGCAGGTCCCTGTCCTTCCTGTGTCCGGGACCCTGGAGCTGGACACATGATTAAGACGTTTTTCAGACACAAGCTGTCATAGGTGAAATAGCTTTTTTTATTGTAAGTGGAGTTACAGCTTGATCCAGATCTATGCAGATCGGCATAGAAACAATATCAGTGCTGTTACTTTATTAAAATATGAAGTTTGAATGCTTATTAACTTGTTTTATGGAAAGAAGACATCTTTCAATAAGATGGAGTAGTACCTGAATGTGCAAAAATTGAACTACGTGAAAATGAAATAAAAGGCAGCTTGCTTTTGAATTTTAGGTAAAAAATGTGCCACGTATTTGTAATTTTAAGTATTGTTTTTAAACCTTATTTTCTGTCAGTATTTAAGGAAGTAATTATATTTTGTGTCTATCACATTTTGAGTGTCAGCTTTTCAGGTGAAAATGTGAAACAGCAGCAGATAGGAACAGTGTAATTTCTCCAAATACAGGGAAATTAAAGGCAGGATTTTTTTCCAGTTACAAATTTCTGTTATCTGAAGAACAGCCAAAAGGTATTTCTGGCAGCAGCTCCGTTCCTTGAATGCAGAGGAGTGGACATTAGCCTGTAATTGTGGCTGGTTCTCATTCTCCTGTCTCTGGAGTACCTGTACCGGTGCTGAGCATCACACGGTTGCATCAGGGCAGCTGATGCAGATGAAGGACACACTTCGGAAGTTTGGGTTCACTGTCCAAGTACTGCCTGAGACTGGAAACTTCCCTTGTGCACCCTCCTACTCTTCTCAGCTCACCTTCTAGCTGGCCTTGAACAAAACAGCTTTACTATGATAATAGCTGGTTGGAATAGTTAAGTGTTTTCTTGTAATCCTTAGGGAAGCTCTAAGTACCTGTAAAACATTTTTAATTACCAGTCAGGAGTTGTTTGGGAATCACAAGCCTTTTGTGGACAAGACGAAGTCTATCTACTCTTCAGTGTTCTGTTTCCAATGGGAAATGTGTCAAGCATTTCAAAAAAAAACAAAACAGGGATGTTTTCAGGTCTCATACCTGGCGATTGGAGAGGGACCTTAAATTTACAGCTCAATTCTTTTAGAGTAAGCCTGTATTCTTTATGACACTTTACAACACTGACATGTACATCCCTTTATCTTCAATAGTGAGATAAAGAATGGAAGTTTGTTCCTCTTCTGTGCCACATAAAATGTGTATATGTGGTGTTCTCTTGAGCTTAGTACACACACTCTGTTTTTCCATGAGTATTCCTGTGGCTTTGGTCACTGTGGTCATTTTTCTTGTTTTAAGCATTTCTTTTGGCAAAGAAATGTTTTTGCAGGGTCGATAGATAAAACAATACAAACAGCAGTATTTTCTATGTATTTGTTAGTCCAATGTATCCATACATCTTGCCTGCTTTGAGTTATCTGCAGCTAAACTCCCACTACTAGAGTTGCTAGTTATAGTAAAAATGTATTGTTTATAATTATAGTACTTTCTTGTATCCCTTGGGTTTATTTTTATATGCTGCTAGAAGTAATAGCTTTAATTAAATTTGTCCATGCATGAATCGGAAGTTTTCTTCCATGTGCCACCCACTTTTTTCCAATATCATGTGTTAGGGTAGAATTCTGTTAACGGGAGACTGTCATCTTTAATTAGCATTAATTATTGTCATCATGATTTCAGTAAAATCACTGAAAACTATAAAGAGTTTATCACATAATAGAAGTGCGATAAAAATCATTCCAGAATCGTGTTTCTTGCTTTGAATTAGGATGGTAATTAAACCATTTCAAAATAAGGTACATATTTTAAATGGAATTTTATCGAATATTAGTTCAGCTTCTGTAATATTGTTTCTATTTTTTTTTTCTGATTCTTCTCGTTTTTGAGGACTTGATCACTAGTTTTGGAAAAAGTGCTAGTTCTGGTAAATCCATGTTTTGACAGATTATATTCTTTTCATACTGTGTAGTTTCTCTGCCTTCGTGTCTGGCAATTTCCATTTCTCTTACTCAAGGCACTGAACTCACTGTTCTTTGAAAAAACACTGCTGTGATATTGTCAGCTGAAGTGTTTTAAGTGAACATTGCAAGATACTAGACTCCCCTTGTTGAAGTACAACTATATAGGGCATATTACAAAGCTTCAGTAAAGCTTTAATGCTGCTTTTTTTGCAAAGGAACATCAAAGTTAAAATGCAGGAATGCTTTTGACCAGCAGAAGGGACCATATGACCAATAAATTTAGAGATATCCTCTGGGTAGCACCCTACTTGACAATTAAATATTGTTTTTCCAAATAATTAACAATTCTAGTCCTTCATTAGGGTTGCTGACACGTTTCATGAGATGTATTGTCTGCTTGCAAGCAGGAGTCATCCTACATGCTTGGGCTTTTGCTCTACACCGGTGTGTTAAAGAAGCAGTTACTTTCAGGATATGATTTTTAGTTTGTCTTTTTTCTATGACCTTGTTTTTGCTCATGCTCCTTCTCCTTTGTGTGATGATATTCTTTGGCTTAAACTTCTGTGTGTCTGTTTGGAAAAAATCTAGCTGCCCATTTAAAATGAGAGGAGCTTTATTTACTGTGTGTGCATAGTCCTGATTGGTAGCTGTGGGTATCTGGTAGTTTTAAAGACAAAAGAGCTACTTTTCTTTCAATGAAATAGGGACCTGTCAGCCGACCAAATCTGGTACCTCTGCTAAGCTCTTATATATGAGTAAAAAAGTATTCACACAACTGAGATTAATTTTGTCTTCTGAATGTATTTTTTGCAAATTGTCAACCATATCTCTTGTTTTCTCCTTTCAGAATGATGTAACATAGTGAGTTTTACTGGCCACAAATTGTGTTTTGTGGTAGGAATTGTATCAGCTCTTCTCTGTGTCAGGACATGACCTAAAACTTGAAATTCTACCTTTATTTCGGTTCCAATCTGTACTAGAAATCAGCTGTTTTATGTGACATCTCTGGGTCACCCACTTACCCTGCCTTGCCTTTTGTCCTCCATTCAGCCACTATTACATTACACTGTTGTCACAGAAAAATGGGCTTCAATGAAAAAGGTAGGGGATGGATCTATCATCAGTGCCCAGTGATGTCACAATTACAACACAAAACAAAAAAATACAACTTTTTGATTTGAAGGAACATAAAAATATAATGAGAAAACAGTAAGATCTCTGCAGACCTACATGGCAAAAATATTTGTGTGTCATAGAATACTGAACATAAGTTCAGGCACTGAAAACATGAACTTCAGGGTTTTCTGGTTTATTTTTACTTTAGCAAAATTTCTTAGAAAATAGGAAAATATTGTTTTGATATGAAGACAGGAAACATCTTGATTTGTTAGAATATTGGCAGTGTTTTAGTTCTTCAGCTAGTCAATACATTACAAGAGAAAAGGTGGAGGTGGTAGCTCCTGGGTGCAAACCAGTGCCACATCCTGGCTGAGAAGCACGCGAGGTCAAGGACAGTTACCAGTGTGAAGTCTGTTTGCACTGAACTCACACGATAAGAGTTGCTAAAGATGTGCCTGAAGCTTCCAAGGAATCCTTTTCCATACAGAGTTCAGTGTTTGAATTCAAGCTTTTCCAGCCAATTGTTTGTGTTCTGCTAAGGCACTTGGTAGCTGAGTACCTCTGATCTTTACCTGGCTGTTTCAAACTGAAATATGGACTGAAAGTGCTGCCTTTCAGAGTGAGATATTGGTCTAGTCAATCTGATAATGAAAGCACAGCTAGTATCAATTATGAAGTGGAAAGTAATTTATTTTATACTCATCAGTATATAGACAAGTCTGGCAAGGCCACAGGCTAAGATGATATTGAAAATTTGAAACTGAATAGCTGTTTCTGTATCGATGCTGTTAAAACAGAAGGGGCAGAGCTTGCATATCTGTAGGTTGTGTAACTTGATCCAAGAGTTATCCTGTGATTGTAAGGAAAAAACCTCTGGACAACCCAAACAAGACAAAAAGCTGGTCCCTCTGTCCCAGAGACATACCTTGCCCTCGTAATACCTACCATCTTTTGATACTTTTTCCGGTGTATATTTCTCTCTTACAAAAAGGACAGTAGGATAAATGATGCAGGCTTAGGCATAAAATATGCCATAAAAAATTTCTGTATAGCTGTGTCAGGAGCTGATGGCCATTCAATCCAAATATAAGACTGACCTTCTTTGGGATTATGAAAAACTGTGCTCCTGTTCCGGTAGAAGAGCAGAAATAGTACTCATTTAAGGTATGAGTACTGACAGGGATAAGTGTTTGGAGTAAATAAAAAAGATTATTCTACTGCTGCTGTTTAGAAGCAAGTCCTGCGAAAATTATGTAAATAGTTGGTTGCTATTAGTTGTGGGATGGGAGCAGAATATATGGGGTTTTGGTTTGGTTTGATGGGAGTGGTGGTGTTTGGGGTTTTTTTAAAAAAACATTGCTCAGTGAGTAGCTTTAAGTGTCAGTTCTGGTGTAATTTTAAGGAGTAGCTTCTAAATAATTATGACCTTCCCACAGTCATTGGGGAATGGAGCACCAGAGTTGCACAGGTAGGGAATTTTTTTCCCTAACGGCATTCTCTTCAAATATACCAGTTAATTAAGCAAATGGAAGTGAGGGGTTATTGCTTAATTGGAGTGGAAGGTGATTTTAGAAATGGGCATGCAGTTAACTGAAAAAACATAACCAGATAGTCCCTGGCAAAGGTCTGAGGATAAATGACTTGTTGGGCATCCCAGAGTTGCTCTGCAGGTGTGTACACATGCTCTGCACAAGAATTATGGGCTACTCAAGTCATCTTCTTAACCACCTTCTGCTTGGTGTCATGCTGAAATCGTCCTTTCGAACATTAAAAGTAGGGATGATGCTGGTTTCATGGCAACTGCTCCAGACAAGTAGTAGAAGAGATGTGAGGTCCAGACACTTGAAAGCTGTGGATGAACACTCCTAAAGGAGGGTGTTGTGTCTCACCCAAGTAAAACACAGTTCATTAGAAATATGTGTGGTTCTCAGTCTGTATAAAGAAGATCTCTCAAATAATGAGGATGACTGAGGTACTTAAAAGGGTTAAGCCACCTCAGAATAAATGGCAAGGGAGGTGGCTTGCCTAACTGAGGGTGTTTCTTGACCTCTAGTTGTCAGTCTTTAACTTTCACTATTAGTGGTAATTATGTCTTTAATGCTTCCTCTCCTTTAAGGTTAGTGTACTGTAATCACTGTAATTGTATGTCCATTACTTGTATAATTGTAGTCTGTGTTTAGACTTTGGATTTTGTGGAGTATGCATTCATAGCACAGTATCCCTAAGTGTAACTGTTGTTATGCTTCAGGTTGAACCACTTTCCATTTTACAGTTAATTGGGGAAAGGTAACCACTCCAACCACTTTGTATGTCTGAGACTTTTTATATTCAGGTCATAAATTTGGCTGGCTTTCAGTATGCAAACTGCTCAATTAATTACTTTTTAAATATTTTCTCAGGAGAAATTAGAGAAATTATTCATTACTTTAGTTTTTAATTCGAATAAACAAAAGCATGGGTATTCAGATACAAAATTTGTGTGGCTTTGTTCACAACACTGGACAGGAGTTTTGGTTGATTTGTCAGAAAGTTGTTGCTCTGCACAGGGACACCTGTTACCTAGCACCTTTGTTCTACTTCTAGAATTCTTCACTGTCTCAGGTGTCTTGGTGGCACCGAATTCTAACTGGTTGTGGTTTCTTTCATGAACGCTACATTTTTATTCTCTATGTTCTTTAGGGCTACTACTATACAGTGTTTTTTTACTGGAATTACTCTTCAGAGCAATTAGGTGCATGTACTTAAAAAGAATTGCTACCTCTTTTAAACCAAATAAGTCTTCCAGGTTTATTGTAACAGAAATACTTTGGAAAGCAACCTCCCTTCGAGGGAGAGGAGCTATTCCAGCTTTGTTATCATGAGAAGTTTTTCAGGCACTTATAAGGAGAGCAACTCATATTTAAACAACTGGACTGTAGATATGTTGCACATTCAGTTAATTAGATTTTACATACACATGTGCTTGTACTCAGTAATACCACTTGAAATACTTGGATGGTAGCTCTTGCTGCTTGTGTAAGAAAATTCTAGCATTTTATGATACTCTAAGGTAAAAGAAAAAGTCATCAACTGGAAGAAGTGGGAGTAAATTGCAGAACTATTTACAAAGTCAATCTAGTCCTGTTTTTTAACATGCTATTACTGTCTTAGTAGTTCATATCTAACAATAAAAAAGTCATTATGCAGAAACATAAAATGTGTTATGGTATAAACTTAGGCAGACTCTGTGGTGTGTTCACTTTTCATGTCTGAAGCTTCCTGCTGTAGTTATGGCCGTTTTAATTGGACACGAGTTTTTGCTGCAATCAAAATATGGTACTGCTTTCTTTACCTCTGGCCAGTTATCTAGTATTTCCTAAATATTTTAAGTCCTGATCCTGGAAGTTTTTGCTGTGTATAATTTCTAATCTCACGTAACATTATTTTAATGGCTCATGGGATTACTTTAGCAAAACACAAAGCGCATGCAGGCGTTTTTTTCAAGTATGTATTTTTTCCATGCAGTGTCAGTTTCTGGCAAAGGCAAGTTATGCATCACTGTTGCAATTTTTTAAATCATCCTGACATGTACAGAGTATATCAGTGGGGTTCGTACTCTGGAACATGATGTTCCTGAAAGTTGTGTGAAGATTTAGAAAGTTTGCTTGTAGTCTTAAACACTTCTATACCTGTGTTTCACAAAGTAAAAGTGCGGAGAGGAGTGAAATCCACTACAGTATCATTTAAACGTTGTATAATTATTTTCACGTTTCAGATGTTCCTCCAGCGGATCAAGAAAAGCTTTTTATCCAGAAGTTACGACAATGTTGTGTACTTTTTGACTTTGTTTCTGATCCACTAAGTGACCTAAAGTGGAAGGAAGTAAAACGAGCAGCTTTAAGTGAAATGGTAGAATATATCACACACAATCGCAATGTGATTACGGAACCTATTTACCCTGAAGTAGTACATATGGTAAGTGATTTAACAATGAGAACTTTCTGTTTTATTATTCAGTGTTGCTTCACAGCTGTATCGATTTATCTTAAGAAATTTTGCTGAAATCTTCAAAAAAGATCAACTATGTTTGCACATCTGCAAAAGAATAACAGGGCTTTGGAATTTTATTGCCAATGTTGATTTTTCTTCTTTGTAAGATAGAAGCTAGACACATATATGAAGCAGAATTAGATGATGATTTTAAGTTGGTAAAAAAAAATCTTGTATTAAAAAAAAAAAGTGTTTCTTTTCTTCCTCACCAATCTTTTTTGGAGTAGGTGTTTATAAAAATAGGGGGGGAAGATAGATATATAGAGATATATATAGATATATCTGTTGAGAAACATGTAAATTGTAAAACTGAAATTTTAAAAAATTGGAAGATTAGAATTAAGATCACCTGTGCAAGCTTGACACTTGTAATCCTGTTCAGTACCGGAGGCTGACTTTATTCTGTGTTCAGAGGTGAGAATGAGAGTCAGACTCTATTAAGGACACAGGATGGCAGATAAGGTTTCTGCTGGAACAAGTTATGTGAAGTTATGTTCCTCCCTTCTCACTATCTAAATCCTGGCTAGCTAGGCTTAGCTTATTTTTCTGTTGTGTGCAAATCCTCTCCAGAGGAGGAGGCCACAAAACTACGGCAGAGTCTTTCAGCTCTTGTCATGGTGATGACCAGACACCAGTGGCATGGAGTAGCAGTTGGGTTGAGGTCTGTAGCTGTTGTCTGCAAAACCCTGAGAACAGAAAGCATCTTTTGAAATTCCTGACTAATAAGCCTACAAGAACCTCTTGGCTGTGTGTAACAGGATGGTTTTTCCCAAGGCTTTATAACTTTGGGTGAATTTTCTGGGGGGATTGAGAAAATGCTGCTTCTTTAACATAAATGTGAATTTAGTCAAATTTAGTGGTCCTTCTGTAAATCAGAGACCTTGAAGCTTTTTCAGAGATTCTAAGGATTTATAGTACGTAGGATGTTGCTTATGATGAAGATTGTTATCTAAATCAGCTGTGTTTATTGGTACAGAAGTTATTTTCATGAGAACTTCTGAGTATATGAGGATTACACATAACTCTGGATGTCAAGCATGTGTGTACCCAAAGCATTGAGGATGGTTAAAGAGATGTGGGATCATGCCTTTTCCCATGTTTTGATAACTTACTTATATCTCTGGGTTTTTTCTAATTGATTGCTTGTTTTAGAATACTTGACACTGTTGAAAGGAAAGATACAAAAGAGAATAAGCTTGCCGAGACTTTCTTTGGGTAAAATGGAGTTCATGATGAGTTTTTGAATACCAGTGTCAGACATTGGTGTTTGCTCTGTGCAAGAATTCTTAAGTGCCTGTATTTCATCGCTTGTGCTTTCTATGCCTGCATTACCTTCTCCACCAAACAGTTATGGCCAGGGTACATTTGGCTAAAGAGCATGTATACTTTCTTTGCTTTCAGATGCACCCAGTGGTAACCAAGTCTGCACTTTGGTCAGTTGAACAAATCTTGCAGCAGAATTTGTCTGCTATCTTGGTTGCCAGTGTTTTGTTGGTACCGTGCAGTGTCCGAAAATTCTTTTAGTGAATTAAAAATGCTTTTTGTGTGCAAAGGTCTAAAGGGTGTGGGGTTTCCTTGCATGGCTTTTACACAGCACTGTGAGAGACACTGTCCATGAAGGCACCTGAACTGGTATTTAAGGTTAAATTCAGGTAGTTTTTTTTCCTTTGGTCATTTGTTGAAACAACTGTATTCTCTCTCCAGTAGTATTATGACCTTTCCTTCAGGCATGTATGTGTAGATTGTCATGTACATTTGCTAAATTCTAGACATATATCTGAGTTGATTGTGGGGATTTTAAGGAAAATAAATGTAATGTCTTCATGTACTTTAAAACTTTTCCAAGAAACATTGATAAGTTATGTGCTGCTACTGCTAGTGAACTATGTTAGTAAGGAATAGCATTTTCAATAAAGTTATGAAGATCAAGAAATACTCAGATTTGAGAATGGTTCTCAGTTTGGAAAGTTTGTGGAGTTGGCAGTTGGCAGGGAAATTGGGGTTTTGCATTCTGCCAGACTTCACAGCTTGGAGGTCGCTTTTTTGTGTATGTTCATGTGTACATGCTATATATGTGTGAGTGTGTGTCCAAGTTCTGTTTGGTGTTGATAAATTATTATTTAGGCCAATCACTAAGGGCAATGAATTTCACAGGTTGTCTGTTTAATAGAAGTAAAATAATGTGTCATTTTCCATAGCTTCAAGCATTCTTTCTCTCTGACAAAAGAAACATGTACCTTATAATCTGATTCTTCTTTATTTTTTATAATTCTTAATGCTCACGTCGTGTCTTTCCACCCNTTTTTTTTTTTTTTACTTTAAGTATCCTGGACTAAATTATAGTAAGATCTTTTCTTTAAGCTATATATTCATCTAGTGGCTTAGCTAATAATTTAATGTTAAGTTTCAGTCTTTTTTTCAAAAGGTATGAGAAATTAATTTCTGAAAGGGATGTAATGTTCTTCAGAGTGGATTCAAGAGTGTTTTCCCTTTCTTCCTCAAAGATATGTCCTTCAAATTTGTTTTATATTTCTAAGCAAAGATGCGATGAAAAAGGAAATGTTTTATTAACTACTTGTTACGCATTTCCTAGGTATGATGTAGTTAAGTACCTCTTCTCAAAACTATAAAATGTGTAGGCAAATGTCTGAGTAAATTTTGTAAATGTACATGGTGTATTTAGGGTTTTGTGATGAAAAGCATTCATTGCAGATTCTTACTTAGAAAAGAATATACGCTTTCTTTTAGCTTGGCTTTGGAAGAAAACAGGGCTTTATGAGAATATTCTGTTGTGCATTTGCACATAGGGTAGTACTACTTTTTTTAATTGATACTATATATAGGAGCAGATCTAATTTTATTCAGCAGCTGAAGTGGTTTGCACTGCAACTTTTCATGCATTATTAAAACTACATGCTCAGTTATACCCACGTGAGCTTGAGGTTTTTGTTGGTTTTTTGTTTGGTTGGGTTTTTTTGGTTTTGAAGGGGTATTGCAGGTGTGGTGTTTTCTGTCTTTGGTCTAGATTAAGAGGGATTGCTGTGAATAGAAGTGTGCTACTTGTTGCTCTATTTACTATTAGATTGGCTTCGTAGGAATACGCAAGGCACAGACTTTCAGTTTATATGGCTCTTCATTCAGAGCTGTTCATGTCAGGCTTCCCTCAGGCTGCTCAGCATAAGGGAGGAGAAAATATGTAGTATCTCTGATGCCTACTTGCTTGAAAATATTCTCATATTGTATGAAATGGGCCACAAAAAAAGCGGGGTTTGTGACTGCCATTACAGCAAATGCCCCTGAACCGGTAAAAATGCAGTTTGTTTGCTTTTCCTTTTTTCGTTCGCCTATCCTCTTGTTATGTCCTTTGAAGTCAAGTGGTGTTAGTGCTGGCAGCACCGACAGAATTTTGGCACACTAGGCCAGTGTTCATAAAGACTCTAGATTCATACGTTTGGGGGGGTTTGTGGAATTTTCTTGGTGGGAGGAGGAGCTGGGGAGGGGACTGTTTTTCAGTTATGCTGTGTTTACTTATGCTTCTGTGGGAAATTGTCCTTAGAGGAGGTCAGGCTTTGCAGATTGTGTCTTGTCTGTTTGGTTAAAAGACTGGGAAGTTAGAAAAAAGATCAGCCATTTGATGGGTAAAGGACTCACTGATATTAATTTATTGTAAATTTTCCTATACCGCAGTGGCTAAATAGACAAGAGAGTTTCAGGTTTGTGCTTTCAATGCAAGATCCTGCAGCTTGATTTCAGCAGTTTTGTATTCTGTTGGTCAAGGATATGAAATGCAAAACAGATCACATCAGGCTTCACTGGTTCTATTTCTTATGGAAAAAAATACTCTCTAGGTTTTAAATCCTTCTATTTTCTGTTTTCAAGAATACAAAGTAAAAAACTTTGTTGCTAACACCTGACATGACCCAGTTTTTCTTTTTTATGGTGAGAGCCTGAGACTTTAAGAATTCTTTAGATAAGCTTATTCTTCCATTTCTTTAACTACCTTAGCAAGTTTTAAATTTCAAGTCTAGTCTTCCTGGATTTGTTTTCTTGGAAGACCACTGTTTATTGCAAATTTTCACCATATTTTTTAAACAATGGTCAGAGGTGATTAATCACTTGATGTCCATGCTTTTACAAAGGGGAACATAAAGCTATATCAGCTTTACTTTTAATTCTCTGAAGTAGTAATTTCTCTGACATGTCGGTCTTGGTGTGTATCAGACCTATGTCTCAGTTGCTGAAATGAAGGAATATTATGAAGAAAAACAGAGCATGGGGATGACTTTTCCCTCATGGAAATATAACGTAAGCCTTGCAGATATAGCTGATGCAGTTTGATACTGCCTCCCACTGTCTGCTCAGCCATCTGTCACATGTGAGATGGCAGGACAGCACACACATATGCTCCTTGGCCCTGTGTTAATAGGTAATTCACAGCATTATTTTAAACTGGGAGTGGAGGTGTTAATGAGAAGAAGTCAGAATGTGAAGAGGGAAATATGGCATTCTGTTGCTTTTCCCAGAATCCCACCGAAGACAGGTGGGATGCAAAGAAGCATCTTTAAAGTGAGACAAGTTAATCTGTCAGAGCTTTCTGTAAACGTCAAGTGATCAACAACAGAGCTTTGTTTGATGCTATTTAAAAACAAAACCAAACCAAAAAAAACCCAAAAAAACAAAAACAAAACAAAACAAAAAAACACCAAAAAAAACCAAACCAACCAGCTCAGTAAAACCTGAGAAAACAGTAAAAGTGTGCATATGGCTCATATGTTTGTTATCTCTTGGTGGAATTTGAACATTCATAAAGACTGAAATTGTGGCATAAAGAATAGATTTTAAATGTGATGTTGGAGTAGACCTTGTATTCTGAATAGCTACATTGTAAGCAAATTCAAACTTGTGGGGTTTAAATTTTCTTCCTTAAATTGATCTGTACTTGTTGAAAGCATAGGAACCTTTCAGCTGATGCAAAAGGACGTTTTATTTATTTCATCCTGAAATAAGGCATTAGTTCAGTGCAAGTGCCAGTGGAGGCATCTTTAATTTTGTTTCTAGCTGGTCCTGGAGATGTCCTGTACTGGCATGTTTGCTCAGCCAAATACTGGTTTTCTTGCAAAGGCTCTGTAAATGTTTCTGCTCTTCCTGGTGATGTAGCCTTCTGCAAAGAATTTTCTTTTTCCTGTCAAATCAGCTTCTCTGCCCTGTTGTCTCTTACTTGGCAAGACTTAGGAAATGTATTCTCAAATTTCCTTCTAAATACCTGCAGAAAGACACCTCCAATCTGTTACAGTGATAGAATATCGATAACAATGTGTAGGTTAACTCTTGCCAGTACTTGTGGTGCATATTTAGGATGAATCCTATCTTTGCCTTACGCTGAATCCCCATGCAGCCAGCTGCAGTTGATTTGATAAATCAGTTTGGCGCAGGATATAGCTCTCTGTTCAGTGTAGTCACTGTTCTCATCATGAGCAAATGTTTACCAGAATTCATTTTAAAATACCTTAGAATTTTTTAAGCACAAAATGATCTGTGTATTCGAAAACAGAATTTACTTTAGTGTTGTTAGGGGAAATGGAATTGAACAGAATTTCTTTATGGAGCCTCATATGCTCAGTCATAATGAAGGGTTGGGACAATCCACCACTGTGGATTTGTTTTGACAGTCTTCTCCTTGCTTCTCTAGTGTGTTGAGCTGCTGAGGGACTGGGGCATTAGGATCATTCTGAAGTAGCAGGGGCGGTTTGGGACCATATACTAATTTGAATTGATCTCTGTTTTTTTTCTTTTCTGTACAAAAATAAGTTTAGACTACTTGGTACTGGATTGATGATGAGTAAGCAACAAAATAGAACAAGAAAGTCTTTATTGAGCACACTTGCATTGCTAAATAGATGAGCTTTTTCTACTTGCTCAGCAATTTGGTTGTCTCGTACCAATGACTGCCCTACTGAACATTCTGGATTGTAAGTGGAGCCAAGGAATTCGCCTCTTTTCTGCACTGACAGCCACAGCTGTCCTGCATATACAGATAAAGGCTTTCCCAGGTTTTCTTACTGGAAATACACACAAACCTTGCACAATAAACCCCCAACTTGCACACACAGTAAAGTTTTTATTAACTCCTCAGGGTATGAGAAGAACCATTTGCATCCCTAGCTAGCTATTACATTCTTATCCACAAGGAAGCCAGCTGGTTTTTCTAGCTGTCCTTACAGGTAGAGAATTTGGGATACTGCAGACCTTTTTAAATCTTTGCACCATTCTGTGTAAGGTTAATCTTGCAAATACATGTTAAATTTATTCCCAAAAAGCGATTGAAGATTTTTTTTGTTCAGCCAACAAGTTCTTTTTACTTTGCATTTGTGTTTATATGCATTGTATGAATTAATACAAACATTATTATTTCAGATTACATAGTTTTATTTTTTAAAAAAATCAAGTTACATGCATTTATTGATGAGGTGGTTTTGCCTAGAATAGGACCTCTTAGAAAAGTTTTCATTCCATGTGTCAGGAAATGTTTGGGTTTTTTTCCTTTATTATGGACTTGTAAACTTTCCTCATGTTTAAGGATTTTGTGAAGAGTGCTGCTTTGATTCCTGCGTAGTATGAATTTGTATCTAGACAAGCACTTGAAAACACTAAAATACATGTGTATCAACAACTTGAAAAGTAATTCATGTTTGTAGACTGGTCCACTTCCCTGAGGATGCTAAATGTTTCTCAGGGAGTTCAGAATTCAAATATTGAAAGGATTAGGGTGTGTAGTTCTCCCCCCTCAGTGCTCTGTAATGTTGGGTATATGGACATGGTTTCAGAGAAATACCACTGAGGATGGTGATGTTGTGGAATTTAGTTTTGAAGTGTTCCCATATGTGTGCAGCCACTATATGAAATGAAACTAATATTTTACAGAGAAGAACAGATGTGAGTAATCTTTGGTTTGCATCTCTACTTCTGACTTGCACTTTTGCAGGTTGCTGCAAGGCCTCGTGAAGTGTGTATATATAAAAATGTTTGTGTAAACATTTTGTGTACATTTGCTTACACACATGTCTGTTGTAGAGAGATCAGAGCAGTATCCTCATAAAACACATCCGGACAGTAGTTTTGTGCTTTAAAGAGTACTGCATTTAAAGAGTACTTTTACTGCATGGAAAAGTGTTCTCCGAGGAACTATTTAAAGAAGTATGAATGTTCCTCACTGTTTAAAATTCTGCATTATATAGCTTAAATTTTTGCAAATGTTAATTAAAATAGTTCATGTAAAGAATTCTTAGTCAAAACCATCTTCGAAGTCTTTTTTTTAAGTCATTCAGTTGTTTCAGAGTTCTTAAAGGCACATGTAATTTCAGTTTGCAGTTAATATGTTTCGAACATTACCACCATCTTCCAATCCAACGGGAGCAGAATTTGATCCAGAGGAAGATGAACCAACCTTAGAAGCTGCCTGGCCTCATCTACAGGTACTCCGTGGAGGCAGAGACATCACAGTCTGTAACAGAATTTTGACATTAAATTCATTGTTTATCTATTCTAAATTGTTTAGGTTATGTGTTTATCTCAAATCAATTACTTTTCTACGTAATTTTAAAAATGTGTTTCTTGTATTAAAGCTGATAATCTTTAAAAATAAATCAGTTGTTATAGGTTAAAGTCTCATTGTTTCTTGTGGTAGAGATGTAACTGCTGAGATTTTAAATGAGCTTCTATTTATCACTATGAATGCTTTGATCTGGCTCTGGCACAGCTTTAGCTTTCAGAGGTACCATGACAAACAGAGGAGAACAGAGAATTCTTAGAATATGTACTTCTGGGCATGATAAATATTAGATTACTGTGTGTCATTTGAGTGAAGTGTGGTGATGGAGCTCAGCAGAATTTCTGCAGTTTAAAGAGCCTCAAGTTCTTGTAATTTGTCAGGAGAGCAAGAGCAAAGCTTTTACTGTGTGTTATATAGATAAATATAACTAAAAACATTTTGCAGTTCTGAGCAACTAATTAGCAATTTTAGTAATGTGATGCTTATAAAATGGTTCTTGTTTAAAAGACTAATACTGATTTTTTTGTTGTTTATTTTTTCCAGCTTGTTTATGAATTTTTCTTAAGGTTTTTAGAATCTCCAGATTTTCAACCTAATATAGCTAAGAAATATATTGATCAGAAGTTTGTATTACAGGTGAGCTGAAAAAAGTTTTTTTAACTTCGAGCTCTAAATTATTTTTACAATGCATTAGATTCAGTTAAAGTGCATCTTTTTTCCCTCTTTGCAGCTTTTAGAGCTCTTTGACAGTGAGGATCCTCGTGAAAGAGATTTTCTTAAAACAACTCTTCACAGAATATATGGGAAATTCTTAGGCTTAAGAGCTTACATCCGGAAACAAATTAATAATATATTTTATAGGTATGTCAACGTTTTTGTAATATGGTACATGTGATCAGGTATGCAATTAAAACACTCCAAGACACTGCTAGTAATTTTTTAATTCTTGGTATGTTTATACTCAATATTGCTATATCTAACAATAATTAATACCACTCTGGGAGATTTAAATTAGGGTAGTCTTGCACGTGGCATAAATCTGGCAGCTGAAATTTGAGTTTGTATATGATTTAGTGGGTGGTTTGGTATCTTTGTGGGAGGCTTTTTTTTTATTATTAGGTAGTATTGTTGGTATTACACTAATGCCCTGATAAAGTGTAGTTCTTTATAATGCAGAAAATGGGCTGAAGTTGAATGACTGAGAGATCTGTAATTTGCTTGAAGGAACACGTTTGCTGCCTCTTCTTTCTCAGAATTGAGATGTGCAATTGAGCTCTTGTGAAATATTTGTTTGTTGCCATAGAATGAACTGTAGTATTATCACTGATAGAAAAAAAAATGAAGATGAAAAATTAACCCCCTGTATTCTCAAAAGTCTCTGGAAATGTGTTTTTACTGCTGTTTTGTCCAGTGTGAATGCAAGATTGTGGTGCCTGTTTTAATTTTTTCATTTTGATAGTCTTTGCTTTTCTACAAATAATAATGTTGTATATCAGTTTTAGACTCCTTCCATCATGCTTCCCTTTTTCTCTACCACTGTTTTCATCCCAAAATGAATGTGTGGTGCTACTTCTTTAAGAAAATAGCAAAAAGCTGCCAGGCCCTCAGTGCCATCTCATGAACACCCGGCAGTACCAGCTGTAGAGGGAGCTGATCTTCCCTGCCTGTGGCAACAGCTGAGCCTTTAGAAGGGATACAGAGGAGCTACTTTACAATGATTAGTGAGCCTGTACTGTCTTGCAGTCAACTGCTCTTGACAGGACAGGTGAAGAGCCAGTATATCCCAAGGAAAAAGTACAGGTGGATCTTAAAGATGCAGATTTTTTTCCCCACACACAGATTTTATTAAATTAAATCCAAAATGCGTAATTTGGTCAAATATCTGAACCAGATGGTAAAACAGCATCATAGCACATTATATGCACTTCTGAAAAGTGTTTTTACTTGCCACTTCTTACACTTTGCTTTCAGAGATAATGGAAGCAAAGTGTTCAAACACAGATTGTTCTGGTGCTAAGTTTTTGAAAGACTAAGAAATTATCTGGTCATTAGATCAACTTTGAGTAGTTTGTTTAAGAGAGTTGTCAATCCGACATGTATATGGGATGTTATATCATTTGCACAGCTATAGAGTTGTAGGAGAAAAAGGAAAACCAACTACAATCTTACAGAAAAGCTCACTTAGCTGTATAATATTTAGGAGCTCGAAGTTTAAAAATTTTGCATCCAAATGTAAACTGGTGCACTTGGATATGATCACCAAGGAGGCAAGTTGTTCCAGCTTCTGTCTTGAATTAATGGATTGGGCATAATAAACTCTTAAAGTATGTGTACAACTTTAAAAATATTTCATTTTCATATACTTTTACCTTCAAGTTGTCAGTTTATTACTGTGCTTACCTAAGAAATGTTTGGCTTTCATTTGTCTTTTAGTCATTGATCAGAATTACATGAATTCTTTCCCCATAGTGCATTAATCTAATTTTTTCCCCTAAAGTAAAATACTTTTTTAAAAAATTATTAAACCTGTATGTGCCTAGTAATTCAGTCCAAACATTTTTGCAGCAGTGTCTTTAATTTTGCTTGGAATTGTTGTCCTGAATTACATGGAAAGGGTCTTTAAGGATTAAAAACTGTCACTTCAAATACTCTGGATTAAAAGTAGCTGTTAATATGTCAGCCTATGACAAATTTTCAAATTAAAAAAATGCTTTCAAATTAGTGGAATTCTTTTCTCCTAAGTGTAAATTTTTATAACTCTGCAAGTTACCTGAAGCCAAACATAGAACTTTGTCAATAAATTTACACTTGGGTGAATGAAGGTGGAAAGGTGCCTGCCTAGTAAATTACAGTGCTCTGTCAAAAGAAGATTCAGGAATATGTGACTTCCTCTGTTCATTACAAGCCTTCTGTATGCACAGAGATCTGTAATGCCAGAAAGCTTTTTAGATCCAGAAGTAGTAACTGTTTGAACACCTTGTGCTTGCATTTGCTATAGAAGGTTGAGTCATGGCATTTAATTATGCCAGATACTCTTGTGTTATTTTAATATTTAAAACGTTATTTGCTGGGTTCAGTTTTGCATTATTAAAATGGCATAAAATACGAGTATTGGGAAAAGCTTGAGTGTAGGCTACTTTGTTAAATGTGGGAGAAAAGAGCAAGCAGGTGTAAAGGTTGAAAGCAGCTGGGTGTGCTAGGGATTTCTATTTCCACAAAGTTTCTTTTCCACTAAGTCTCTCTGCTTTCCTTTTGCTGAGTGACTAAAATATTGGGGGTCAAGGCTACCTGTGATGTTAGATGGGGATCTTGGTATTAGATCTGTATCTCTCTTCAGCAGTACCCCAATAAAATGTTTCATTTGTTTAGGTTTATTTATGAAACGGAACATCACAATGGCATAGCAGAATTACTGGAAATACTGGGAAGGTAAGTTGTAGGTTTTGTTTAATTAAACTCACTTGGTTTTAAGAGTAGACTTCAAAAATCAAGGAGTTTTTTGTGTACGATTGTAGAAATACAGAAAAAAACTTGAACTTCATGGCAATGTTTTGGGATGGGACAATTTTTTTAATCCTATTTTTTAGGTCTTATTTTCTGCTTAGGATCCTTGTAATTAACATTAGTTGTAAAGCAACTACCAGTAAAATGTAGCGAGTTGAAATTTATTAAGATTTCTTCGACATCACTGAGTACATAGTGGGTAAACAAGGGAAGCACAGGTTATGAAACTTTAGAAACCTCGTTTTGCTAACCCCATGATTTTGCAGACTTCAGGGATATATCTGTAAGCACTTGACACTAAAATTTTGCAATTTAAAGCTGATGGCCTCATTGAAACAAGTGAGGTTTTTATTAACTGATTTCTGTAATCCTTGTGCAAGCTTTTGGCATTTTTTTACACATTAATACACTGCAAAAGCTCAGTTAAGTTTATGGTATTCCCATATCTTTGCACATGAAAGTAACAGATCAGCAGAAGCAGGTTGCTTAGGGTTGTGTCTGGTCAGGTTTTGTTTATCTTCAAGGATGAAGACCCCCACAACCTTTCTGGGCAGTGTGTTCCCATGTTTGACCACACTCACAATAAAAAGGGGTTTTTTTCTTGTCTTTGAATTAAATATCCGGTGTTTCAATTTGTCTCTTGCCCTTTGAATGCACATCACTAACAAGAGTCTGACTCTTCACACCATACCTTTGTATATTTGTACACGAATGAGATCCCCCTGAGCCTTCTCTGCTTCAGACTAAACAGCTTTTTCAGCCTCCCTGTGTATGTCAGATGCTCCAGCCTCTTCATTGCACTTTACTGGACTCCCTCCAGTATGCCTGCATCCTTCTTGTCCTGGACACAAATGCCAGATGTCTCACCAGGGCTGGGCAGAGGTGAAGGATCACGTACTCACCTCGACTTACTGGCAGTGCTGTTCCTAATGCAGCCCAGAAAGCTGTTGAAATTGGAAAGATGTTTTAAAATTTCCTAGGTCTACATGCCTGCCCAGAATAGTTCATTAATTTTCTATTAAATGTACAGTGGTTAAAGAAGTTACATGTCCATCATTACTTCAACACGCTATACTCAAGTAATGCTCATCAAAACTCATCATGAAAACTGTAAAGCTTAAGCGCTAGAATATGGAGCTAAATCTTCAAAACTGTTTTTGAGTCTCCAGCTTTTTCATTCTTGGTTTTGTTACGTTACGTTAGCTTTAAGTATTACAAATTTAAAAGTGAGGTTGTCGTTTTGGTTTGGGGATTTTTTTACCCCCTCAGGCTTCCAAATCAAAATTTCTAGTAGCTCAGTGAGGCTTCTGAGCTGTAACTGTTCTGTGTTGGTTATTCATCCAGTCCATTAAGAAGTTTCACCCAGCATGTTGTTGACACAGAGCTTCTGGTTCTAGTACTGTGGGTTGAGGTAGAGGTGCCATTGACCTGGTATTGAGCTACATCTGCACTCAGCTGTAACTGGAATGTCTTGTGTTGGGATGCTGTTTGGTTGTACTCTAGGGCCTTGCAGAAATACTGATAGTTGAGTAAGAGTCATGTTTTGACTTGTCTGCTGTCCTGGATTACCTCTTCTACATTCAGCCTCTGTTTCACTTGTTAATACCATGGGAGAGATGTGTATTCAAAGATTTGAAACAGTGAGTAGTTCGTAGTGAAGGGTGAAGTCTGAACTGTAGGTACAGTTGCGTGCAGCTTGAAAGAAGAATTTGAGACTTCTGAAAAACTTGATTAAGGTATGGACAGAGATTGATTTGACTAGTCTATTCATTTGTAAGTATTAGAAAACAAGTGCTAAACCCAAGAATTTTTGTATATCCTGTACATCAGTGCAGACTTCTGTATAATTACTGATCTTTATTTTTAAATTTCCTTCCCTGGCAGCATAATTAATGGATTTGCCTTACCATTAAAAGAAGAGCACAAAATATTCCTATTGAAGGTTTTGTTACCATTGCACAAAGTGAAATCACTCAGTGTCTACCATCCACAGGTAAGTTTTGCTCGATGCTTTTCATACTAGTGTTTAAGTAAGCTTGCTTGAAGAGTTTGGGGGGCTTGAGTCAGTCTGCTGTGAATTCATTTCTAAGCTCCAAAACTTCCTTGCTGACAGGCCTCAGAGAAATTATTTAACACATATGCCTAAAATGCTTCACTTTTTGATAGAAAAGTTAAAAAGAAAACATGTGAACACAGTAATACCTTTTTTTAAACACTATAGTGTTTATAGATGGAACACAGGTTGGCTAATGTGAGAGTTCTTATTATTTATCCGCACAGAATTTTTTTGTTTATCTTCTTGTCTGTGGTGTTTAGACATAAAAAATTTGCAGAAAGTTATGATTTTAATGAATGTCATCTATAAACACTTTATTCTAAATTGCATGAAGCAATTCAGCTGAATTCAGTTTGTTGATGTTTTGAAAGGAATTGGGAATTTACTAGGACATCATTATGTAATTCAATAGATCTTTTTAGAAGTACACAGAAAAAAGGGGGCTTCTGGGTTGTATCGTGCTTTTAAACCAGCTGTATCTTTTCCATGCTAAATTTAGTTCCGTTCAGAATTTCTAGAGGAGCGAGAAATCATACAGTGTGAGAGAAAATACAGTATTGTTATGATATGCTGACATTCTCTCTGTGAGAGATTGTTGCACAACTTTTGGGTTTTTAATTTGAAAGTTCAATATTTACTATGTAGTTTGAGTACTCCCAAGTTCTAAGTACCATTTCTTCAAATAAAATTACTAACAACTTGTATTTTTAAGAAAACCATTTGTATAATTACAATTCTCTAGCAATTGGAGATGCTTATAAGCATTTGCTTTGGATCTTGTCTCCAGTGGCTTCTATCAGTTGCTGTTGAAGTAATAGGCTAAAATGCCTCCCATTTCAAAATTTGTTTTTTATTTTCTAATGCCATGAACAAAACCTGTTGGTGTGTGAACAGCAAGACCTTTCACATCTCAGCTAGAACAGATATCTGTGATCACCAGCTTTTCTGCTGACCTGAGACATACCGTTCTTTATCTGTTCCCCTTAAATCACAAAATAATTTTCCAAAACCTTCAGCTGACTTGCATTGCTTTTCAGCATCAGTAAAAACAGGGTAGTGGCGTAGGGATGCCTCTCTTACACGTCCTACTGAATGAAATGGGAAGGTGAGTTTAATGTGTGAAACACTGGAGTAAGCCCATAAAAATTCACATTGAAACAGTGGCAGATACTCAGAAGGATTTACTGCCGAAGATACACATGGAGAAAGTTAATTTTTTTGTTAAATCAAATTTACTTTAGAATAGGGAAGAACAGCAGCTGTAGTTATCTCTGCGCATTCTGCAAATTACCATGGGGCATTTTTGGTAGGAATCAACAAAAAAAGGAAAGGAATTGGGTCATCAGCTGAACTTCAATAAATGGAGAGACTTTAGGAAGATGGTTAAACAGTCTGTGAGATGAGCAGTGATCTCCCCACTTACTTTGGGACTGTTGGCCTATGGAGTGAAAGGGATGTAATACTTCATTATTTAGGCACAGGTGGACAGTCTCCTTCTCAGCATTGCAGTTGGTAAATACTGTAATTCAGCCTCAGATTGCATCAGCTTACATTGATAGGCATAGTGATCATTAGTTGTGATACATAAAAAATCCTAAGATTTACAACTGTTCAATGCACTTTTATCTAACTTAGGTTATGAAATAGAAAATACTTGCTAAATCAGCACAGGACACCAAAATGTTAGTGAGTGGAAAGCACTCTAGATGACAAGACGGTGATTTTTAAATCCTATATTTGAAAAGATGAAGTGTGATGAAATGCAAAGTACTAGGTCTAAAAAGAAAACATCAAGCCATGTGTGTCTATATTATAACACAGAAGAAGGTGAGGACAGACTTACCGAGTTTGGAAAGAATTGGTAAAGCCTATTTACCCTTCTGTTTAAGTTGTCTGCCAAATAGGTTGGGGTTTTTTTAGATTACAGAAGAAACTTGTATTTTATTTGAAGCATTCAAAATTATTCTTGACTTATGCTAATGACTTCAAGATTTGTTCAGTTTCATAGTAAGAATTAATAAAATTATTTTTCTTTTACTGCAGCTGGCATACTGTGTAGTTCAGTTTTTAGAAAAGGACAGCACACTTACAGAACCGGTAAGTTTATCTTGCTATTATTGTGTATTTTGAACTATTAATATTAATATACCTTACATCTATAGACTGTTTGAGGAGGTTTGGGGAATAAAGTATTTACATGTAATTGTCTGAGTCAAATATTTAACCATTTTGATCTATCAAATTCAGTTTTTTCCAGCAGTCATTCAGAATATCCAAAAATTAATTAAAAAAACATGAATAGCCTAGGTCTTACTTACAAGGAGACCAGATTTTATTCTGCTTATTTTGTTACAGCTGAGCAGATAGGAAAGGTGGATCCAGAAGCAGTTTAGTGAGAAATTAGCTTGCCTGAACTATGCTCTGTTGAGAGATGGATGTTATGATGGAACACAGATTTTTGACACACAGGTACTTATTGGTGCAAGGCTTTTGAGTTAGATCCTGTTCATGTGTACCAACCTTGGACAAAATCAGACTTTGGTCTGGCTGCACGTAATTGCATAGATGAATAATTTTAGCTGTCGTCTATAGTACCTAGTGGTTAGCCTCATTACACCCAATATCAAGTAGGTAAGAACTGTTTAGTCAGTACATCAATAAAACAGTTGCTGCTAACAAAAGTGCACATTATTACATTATGACCATTTCCATTGTAAAATGGAAACCGGATTTCTGAAACAAATGGAAGTATGCACCTGAGCAAGAGTTCTCTTCTAGCCAGAGCTTTTAATATTTACTAAGATAGCAAATGTCAGACTTTCTATCGTTTGTACTATATGAGATCTTGAATTCGTAGCTTTCTTAGACATCAGATAGGATGTTGCGTGTTTCCTGGTAGAAATCTGAACTAATATGCAACCAAGTTTGCTTCCTTTTTTCGATCCCAAATTAGTACATGATTACAACTTCCTTTAAGAGCTTAGCACACACATCAGTGAAGTACTAAGTTCCTCTTTAAAAGATCATGGTCCTTTCAAATTTAAATGCTTTGCTTTCCCTTATAATTGTCACATGAGACTTTTTGACATCTTATTTTTTAAAATCTGCGTATATTAATCAAGGCTTCTTTGAGGACATACTGTCTGCTTTCATGATTAAATAATATATACATGAAAGATGCACTTATTTCTCAGAGTTGTCAGTGATGATATTAAGTATTGCTTACAGCTTTTATATTTAAAAATCACAGAATCGTAGAATGGTGTTTTGAGTATTCAGTTAGCAGTAAGCAAGCTGGATAAATAATTTATTAATCATGAAGAAAGTTAAGACTAAGATTATAGTAAGATAGTCAAATCAAAGTTTAAGAGCAACATACCTAGAGTAGTTGGTCACCTCTCAATTCAGGCATTTATAGTAAATATTCTATTAAAATATATTGATAGAACTTAATTGCACGAGTTTTGGATTACATCCCTAAGAAGGTAGAGTTTTAAAGCCGCTGTCACTTAAGTGGCAGGTAATTTTCCTGATAACGTAGTAATGAGTTTGCACATTGATCCTATTAAGTTAGGTGTTAAGTTTTTTCTCTAGTATTTCAATTATTATTTTTTGATATGTCTTTTAGACATATAATTTTGTTTTCTGAAGAAGTGGGTTTAGACATATTAACAGTTATTTCTGTGACCCTGAACCATGTCTGATCACTACTGTTACACGGGGCAAGAAGTCATGAGTTTTGTGTTCTGCTTAAAATACCAGACTTACTAATGCATTATAATTCAGCTCAAGGTAAAGTGAAATTATTTTCTCTTTGTTATTATTTTCATGAAATTATTTTCTCTTTGTTTCTACAGGTGGTAATGGCACTGCTGAAATACTGGCCAAAGACTCACAGTCCAAAAGAAGTCATGTTTTTAAATGAACTAGAAGAAATTTTAGATGTTATTGAACCATCTGAATTTGTAAAAGTTATGGAGCCTCTCTTCAGACAGCTAGCCAAATGTGTGTCCAGTCCACACTTTCAGGTCTGTATTTACTGCATGTGCAATGATATCAGAATTTTTGTAAAGCAGACTTGTAATGTGGTATCATTCATCATAATGGATTTTACTTGTTGCAAAGTCTTCAATTCTATGTCAAGTTGCAAGGATCCAAACATTAGTTTTACTGTTTCTTTTTAAGAGTGCAGTATGTGCATTCATGTTGGGTGATTCACTTCAGTGTTATGCTTAACATTAAAAAGCTGAAAAACTCACTTTCAGAAGTACCTGAACCCTTTCATTACAGTGTTTGCATTTAATTGCTTGTAATACGAGTTCTACAAATACTTGTTCTTTTGGAAAGTATTTCTTTGCTTGAATTTCAGAGTTCAAGGGTTATATATTGGATCATGTCCCTAGCAAGCAAAAAACCAGTTTTTCCATTTCTCTTTCCATCAGCTCCATGACTCTGATTTGCACTAAAAAATCCAAGTCTGAGTTACAACTTTTCTTACCTTTCCCTTATATTTGCCAAATGTTACAGTTACTTAACTCTGTAAGAGATTGAAGAAGTGTTCCTTTTTTCATGTCGTCTTAGGTTGCAGAGCGAGCATTATACTACTGGAATAATGAATATATTATGAGTTTAATTAGTGATAATGCAGCAAAGATTTTACCCATCATGTTTCCATCCTTGTACCGGAATTCAAAGACGCATTGGAATAAGTAAGAAACACTTGTACAAATTTCTGCTACTTCACTTATGTGTAGTTCTAGGCTTAAGAGTTCAGATCTGTGAGTTGCTAGTTTAACAGTGTGTTGAGCTATATATTCTATGACATTGAAGTTGCTGGATAAAGAGACTGTTGTTGTCAATTTTTAGGAAGTATTAAGAATTGAGGAAGATAGTTTTTCCTTTTTTCATTAAACAAGAAAGAGTGTTTTAGTGCATCTAATCCATGACATTCTTCTATAAATATGAAGCAAATTTGGCATTCATCTGTAGTTCAGATACTTCTAAAGACTAACTTTGATTTCTGATCACTAACCTCTTTGCTGATTTGCATTTCTTCTGCGTTCTAATGAAATATCTTGTAGATCAGGTCATTTTTCCCCTTCCTTTTATTTTCTTTTTGTTTATTTTTTTTCTTCTTTCTCCATTGATTATTTTCACTTTTTTCCCCACAATAACGTAGTACTTACGCATGAAAACAGCTCCCTTCTGCAGCTGTTCCATTGTAAAGTGCCTCTTTGTTTGAGCTATTGTGCAACTGCTGGGATGGTGACAGTATCCCGGTCTGGCTCTAGCTGTGAATTGAGGACTGCTGATGGGCTGGCCAAGAATGAGTAATCAGTCTGCAATTAAACACTGGGAAAGAAGTGGAAAATAAAGTGATGTTAAAGTGGTTGCTTACTGTCACTGGGTGCAAGCAGTAACAAATAATGTACTCATTAATAAAATTCCGATTCAGTGATGCAATTGTACATAGTAAATGTGGGTTGCTTTTTTCTGACTTTCAAGGTCATGCATTCATTTTATTCTGAGCAAAAGTCATGCTACCCAGTACAGCTGCACTCTTACTTGTAATTCCATATATGATACAAAGTAATCATTTAATGGATTGCTTTTTGAGCAGCAGTACATTATAGCCTGGAACTGTAAATTAATCTGTAAAGGTGCCTCATAAAGCAAATCGGTTTTGTGTAATTTTTGTGATGTTTTCGACTTTACTTTTCTAACACATTTTTAAAGAGTCCTGGCATAATTGTGCTGAAGTGAGTGCTGTTGCTGTGTGGCAGTTTTCAAAATGAATGGTATCTTTTCTACACTCCTTTTAATCACTAACTCTTTTTTTTCTTGAATTTATCAGTTGCCAGTAGGTTACTTACATCAAGATCTTTAATGTCATCTTGCATTTTCTCTAATAACCCTTTTGGGATTTGTGTCAGCTACTAAATTTCACAACTAGCCCTGTATTGGGACACATAGTATTAAGAGTGAAGTTCAAACGTCAGATGTGTAAGTGATGAGTAGTACTACAGAGTAAGCAAACTGCATTCAAAGCTGGTAATTTTAGTAGTTGTGTTAGGCCTCTTGTGGGTAAATTAAAACTTCCACTAATTAATTTTGTTTCCACTTATTCTGAAATGATGTAATTTTCCAGTTATGTAGGCTATTGGCTACTGTTGACCAGAAAAAGTAGATTTCAAAGTTTAAAGTACTCTGAGTTTCAACCAGAAGTTTTACTTATAGGACAATACATGGCTTGATATACAATGCTCTGAAACTCTTCATGGAGATGAACCAAAAACTGTTCGATGACTGCACACAGCAATTTAAAGCAGAAAAACTGAAGTAAGTTTTTATGTCAAGTGTGTCTGTCTGTTCTTGAGTAATTTGTTCAGAGTGCTTTAGCTCTGAAAAACCACTGTGTCGTTAGTGGGAAGTTGCCCATTTGATTCCAGTACAGCAGTCTCAGAGTTGACTTGCTGAAACTTCTTGTTATATGTGAACTGTAAATCTTCTTAACAATAAGGTGTCTCATGTAGGCTTAGACCTAATACTTCTGGGGTCACCATCTTCCTAAAAATTAAGTTTTTGAGAGAGACGCTGCTAATTGTGGAGCCCAGTGTAGAGGATCTGTTAAAGAGTTCAGTTCACATCCTGTGTTTATTTTTGCATGCTTTATTTACCCAGTGTTATTTCCTTTCATGTTGTCACTCAGTTTGCCCCAAAATACTTTCACAGTATTTTTCAGCATTGCATTGTGTGTGAGCATATCTTCACATTTTTATAAAAGTTACCTGAAATCAAGTTGTTACTCTATTGTAGTACAGATCTGTAGTACAGATTTTTTCACTTGGAAGAATCCTGCTAAAATAGAGAAGATAGAGAAGTCAGAAGTATTAATGGTTTAGGTCTCAATTTAGGGGCTGGAAGCAGTTAGAAAGTGGGCGCTGAAAATACCTGGGGTTTAATTTTATTTTAAATTTCAGAATAAACAGGGGTTCTTTCAAGTAGTGATTCCGATACACCTATTTTAAACTGATATACTGGAAGTAGTATGCATTCTCAGTGTAGATTGGTTTGTCCAAGTTTTGATTACAATTCAAGTAGAAATTAGCTTGTACTGTAACAAATTCTTAAGATGTGTGTGTGTTTATAGATGACAAAATATGAGCATTGGCTCTTCAAAAAAAGACTGTAATTCTCTTTTTCCTGATTGCAAGTAAGTGGAACCCCTTTTAAATGAGAAATCAAATCTTTTCTTCTCTGATTTTTAGAAGTTTTTTGGGTGATGTTCTGAGTGTGAACTATTGCTGACTGCTGAGCGATGTGCTAGCAACACAAAACCAAAATAAATCTCTCACCACCTAAGAACTGAAAAGGGGGATGGTTAAAGAGTTCCTACGTCCCATCTTGAATTAACTTGAGTACTGGAGGCAAATTGTATATGTGCTTGGATACAGCCGCTCTTCCTTTTTTTTCTTGACATTTGGATCATCTGCTGTGTGCATTGAAGCCTGAGAGCATTTTTAGCACTCTTAGTTCAAAGTTCTTTTAAATTCTACCAGCCTTCAAAGACAGGTGATCATTCTAGTCTCTGCAAGAAGATGTTTATTAGTGAAAAAGAAAGGAAAACAAACCCTAGATTTTACAATTTCAAATTGAATTAGGCATAAGAAAACAAACTTTCTCTACTTTATTTTTAAAAAAAGCATTTATGTCACCCCTGTGGGCTTGCTACTCCCTAGAATGAGCATGGTTTTGTTGGGAACTTCTCTGTTAGAGTTCAGTTCAAAATGTCTCTGTGCCTTTTACTTTAACCTATTACCTGAAGCCATTGGGCTGACAGTAAAAATCCCTGCCCTTTTCATGAACAGTTATTGACTTCTTATTTATCAATATAGAAGCCTAATATTGTAAATAAAACACAAACATGCTTTCAGCCTAGATCAGAACTTCTGTCTGTTTTAATTTTAACAATGTACACGTACTAAAGATAAACTGGTGTCAGCCAATTTGCTTTCATGAGAAAATCTTGAGTTTATTCCCTTTTAATGTTTATTTGAGATCATGGGGTATTGATATGATGCAAATTATGCTGTCAACAGTGGTATTTTGGGCAGTAGATTCAAGCAGGTATATAATATATAAATAATTTATTCTGTTGAATTCTTTTACTTCTATATGATTTTTTTTTTTCAGAGAGAAGCTAAAATTAAAGGAACGGGAAGAAGCATGGGTTAAAATAGAAAATCTAGCCAAATCAAATCCCCAGGTATTTAGAAAAGATTAACATGATCATGTTTAAATACTCTAATTTTCTTAAATATCAGTGGGGAAAACAGGTTTGACTGATCATGGAAATAAAGGAATTTCATCAATTGTATTATGAAAGATACACAATAAAAGTACTTTTCAAATTTGTAACCTTTCTCTTGTGCAAGTAATTATTTTTTTAAAAAAGAGTTTCTGAAAAGTATGATATGAAGTACTTTTTCCTTTCCTTATAAGACAACTTATACCGTATTGCGGTTTGAAAAGTTATTGTGCAAAATTATGGGAAAATATAGAGAGGCCATAATTGGTTTCTCTTGAAAAGCTGTTTTGCAAACAATATATTACAAAAGAGATCTTTCTGCAAACTGTGAGTTATGACTGGTCAGTCTTCCTTTGTGTCAAATGGATTAAAATAATATTGTATGTTCTTGTCTGCTGCATTTTTTCTCATACTTGCACTGGGCCAGTCTGCTGGTGGACCTGCTCCTCAGGTCTTTGCTAAAGGGAAACATCCTGTCCGGCATTACTTGATGTAATTCAAATTATGATAAAGAAACAAAGGTCCTTTCGACTATTCATTGTATTTTGAAATTACGGGAGAAAGGAATGGTTTGCCTTGGGCTCCCCACCCCACCTCCTTCATTTGCTTGGAGATTGCTGCCAGTTTTCCTTTATTGCAATCATACTGTTTGCTCCTGTGAACAAAAAAAACTCCAAACATTTAAATTACTTTGCATCCAGAATTTTATTATACTGCAGCAAGAAATGTAATATACAGTATATTTCCAACACCATCTCAGTTTAAAGTGATGGAAGAGGGAGAAATGGTATTCTGTAAACAGAAGTGGGACACTTTCTGATCTCAGTGCTATTTTAAAACAGAAAGTATGAGGTAATCTCTTTTCTTAGAAGAGGAAATTCGTAAATGTTTTTTTCCTCTTGGGTCATTTGTCAGGGAACAATTACTAAACTGCTTAAGTAAAATCTATTAAAATTAATAAAATGTCAGTTGACAACAGATCAATTAAATTAATAAAAAAGGACTGTTCATATGAATGCAGTAATTGACTTTGAGTGACAAAACATTTCTCTAATAATGTAAGTCATACAAAAGCCTTGCTTGAAGAGTACTTGATATACATGGTCATTTGGTATCACAAATGATGAGCTATTGCATGTTTGGCTAAATGAATGGATTGAGTTGTAGAAAAAATCAGAATTCTACAGTATCAATTGTCTTTTCTTTCCAAGGAACTTTTTGTAAGTACATTTTCTGATACCGGTTAACACCACCTGTATACAGTATGTTCTGCATAGTCTGCTTGAAGAAAGCTAGTAATTGGAAGCAATTTAAGATTAAAATTGCTAATTTTGATCCTGAGTCCTCCACTGAATTGACATAAGGATATACATCCTTTTAGTGCTCTAGATAATGGATTTTTAGGGGTTTCTTTTTTCCTGGGATTTCTATTAACTTTTTAGTTTGTCTAATGACTGATAATTCTTGTTGTTCAGAGCTGTTCCTGATTTTGCATTACACAAAAATACAATTTAAGATTTTATATCATTATCATTGTATTTGTTAAGTCCTTGCTGTTAGGGTTTTTTTTTGTTTTTCTCATCCTCATTAAGTTATTGGTACGCTCAGATTTTAAAATACCTACAACGAAAAACTGTTGAAAAAGTCTGTGTACACATAAATATGTTCTGAATTTAAAACTGTATACACCTCATCTGAATTAAAATAAGATCTGAAGTGTTGAGATTACTGGACAACAAAGATTTTATCTTTTCTTTAATTTCCAGAAGGCTTTTATAACTTTTACTTTCTGAAGACAGAAAAGTTTAATATTCTCATTTGAAATTATATTAAATGTATATTAGGTACACCTAGTCTTTTAACAATGTATTTTCTCTTCCAATAGAAAATTGCACCAACAAATAAAATGATTGTTTGGATTACTACATTGTTCACAGATCACTTGACAATGTATTAATAAGGTTTCCGGTAACTGATTGCCATAGTAGGCATTCAATACTGACAAAATCTGAGTATTTTAAAATTGAGTCTCAGATAATCAAACCATCTTTTTTTTTTATGCTGACTGTATTTTTCAGCAGGATATTTCTGCCAAGTGAAAGACTGGAGTTCCATTCTAAAATTTATTACTTAGTCCTTGGAAGCGTGAAATAATGAAGTTAATCTCAAATAAGTAGTCATATCATTCAAATGCTCAAATACACTCTTAATATTTAGATATTACTACTAAGAATGATTATTTTAACACTTTGCATTTTATTAGTACCCAACATACAGTGACGTGAGTTTGCTGAACAGTCCTGTTGCAATGGAAACAGACGGGCCTTTAATTGAAGATTTGCAGACGCTGAAAAAGACAGTGAAAGAAGAGGCTTGTCAGGTAAAGCCTTGTGAAGATAGCAAAGTACTCCGATTTATGAATTAATTTCTTTAAGTGACTGTTAATCATAAACTTGGGTTCTATTTTCAGCCCTGTAGCCCTTTGTTCTATATTAATACACTTCATCAGAGCTGCTGCTTTCAAGTGATAGTGTAGCAGCCAGAAATAGTGTTATGTTTCTAATTCCTGTGAATCTGCTATGTAGTCTCTTTTAAGGTTTCTTCTACAGATACTTTGTTTAAATTTTCACTTAGGAGTAGCTTATTGTGTCATTATGAGAGCAATAATTATGCTTTAAGGATAGTGAGAACTATAGCTAAAATCTATGACATCATGTTCTAGTCTCTTCTCTATATAATGGTTTCAATTTTTCATAAGAAAAGCTTGTCAGTACTAGAATCTGACTATATTTTATGCATTTTTGTTTGTTGTTCAGAGCCTTCTTAGTAGCTAAAGCTCTTGTGTTTAAAAAAAGTATGTGAAGTGTGTGTCTTGCCCACTCATGGGTCTTCTTCAGTCCACCATTTGTCAGGTTCCATTACCCACAGAGTGAGGACTCTTAAAGTCATTTCTACCCTTTTGTCTTTAGTTAATATTCAGTAATATTCATGTCTTTTTAATTTAACATCAGTTAAGTGGAATTGTAATACCAACGTTGAAAGTAGTGATTTCAGCTTGGAGCTGGTTGAAAATGGAGAGATACCAGGTAGCATTGCAGCATCACTAAGATTTCTGGTAGGAATATGTACTATATAGTACTGTAAATCTGTCCAAATCCAGCGAAGTCTAAGACTGGAGAAATGGACCCAGAAAAAGCAGTTGAGTTTGGAGATAAAGTCTGTTAATTTGAACCAATGTATCCAGTAAGACATTTAATAAAAATAAGCATGTGGTCAACCTAACCTCCTAAATTACTGTCTTAAAATTCCAGCGTCATTATCCTGCAATATTATATTTTACTTATTATTTGTTACATGGCATTTTGGATGAAGTTTGGAATTGAAAGAAACTCTGGAATACCTCTAAGGCACACTCAGGGATTGCTGTTATTTAAACACTTACGTATGTTGTGGATGCCGGAGCATTCCATGTAAATCTTGGTGGCTGAATTACATCCCTCTCCAGGGCAATGAACAGGAGTAGCATTCCGCTGAATGGGAATAATGGTTAGAGCTAGTCAGTGAGCACTGGGCTTATTAAAATTTCTAAACCTCTGCCTTTCTTCATATCTTGGATAGCTTAGCCAGTCCCACATGAGGGAGAAAGGGGCCTGCTTTCACTTGTTCTAGAGCCTAGAACCAGTTCTAGTGGAGAAAGGTGCATACAAAATTATTTAGAAAAATTGTAAGGAAGGGTGGGAACTTAAAAAATTGAAACTAATGGAAAGTAAACTGTAAACAAAATTCTGAAACTTGGTTTGGAACTGCTCGAGCGTTCCTTAGTCATCTCTCCAAGTGCATGCTTTCTTCCCTTTCCTTGCTCGCAAAGTGTGCAAGAAGTGAGATGACTAAAAGATTATAAGCCAAGTTTTCAAAGGGAAAGATCCTGTCCTACTAGAGCTAATAGAATGTTTTAAATCAGGAATTCTTATTACTAGAAAAACTAAGCCTGCAAGAGGGTGAATAAGTTTGGATCACCAGGCAGGAAAAGATTTGATTAAGGATTGGAGTATTGCAGAAAGCAGGCTAGGTAGCATTCCTGCCTCAGTCTTTGAGAGGACACTGGACAGACAATTATATATCCCTTGCTGAGTACCATCAGCCATGGATGTTAAAACAAGAGCTACTATAGTTACCAGTTGAAAAAAAAAAAAGGCAGTCAAAAGGTCTGCTTTGTTTCTTAAATTCAGCTTCAGAAATGAGAAACTATGTAAAGAACTATACAGTTTCAGTGAAAGTAAGGTTTACGTCAGAGGCTGGCAATATAGCAGAATGTCCCTACTGAAGAGGCGATAGACTGACTGAGGAAAGTAGATCAGGAATTTTTTCCTGTGAGACTTACGTGAGCATTTTTAGTGAATACTCCACCGCAATAAAATTGGGCCACTGTGACTTACTAACTTTGAACATGCCAATAAATAAATGGCTAAGTAAAAGCCAGGGAGTTTTTTTATAAGGACTTCTTTATAGAAAAAAAAAATAAACAAGCAAATTGGTGTAGGTGAGACAGACATGGGAACTACATAAAGACACCATTATAAAGTTTAAAGGTACTTCGATAGGAATATTGTCGGGTTTTGAGAGAGCATTGGTAAAATGGTAGCGATGTCATGATTGTTAATAGTTTAGAATTTCATAGTTGTTTCTCATTTTCTTCTTAGCCAAAAATTTGGTTTTAATACTTGAAACTGCATAGCTGGTAGGGTAAAGAGGAGAAAGTATAAACTTCTTTCCAGATGTTTTTTATTTCTATTCCTGTAGGTGAGCATATTGATGTGCAAGAAGTACTCTTAAGGATAGTGTTTAGTAATTAGTATGTTTGACTAACTTCGTTCTATTTCTATTTCAGGCACAAAAAGATCAGAAAAAAGATCGTCCTCTTGTGCGACGCAAGTCAGAACTGCCTCAGGATATCTATACCATGAAAGCCTTGGAATCACATTGCAGAGCTGATGAATTAATATCACATGATGGGCATTAAACTATTACAGTGAAATATTATTTTGGAGGAAAAGTTTTTTTTTCTGGACTCAGTTCTACAGTAGAACTTAATTTTTTGTGCCATACCAATCAGTTACACACAAAGTCAAAGCTTTCTTCAACCCATTTCTGTAGGCAATAACTTAATAGAGTATGCAGCTCAAGATTAGTAGTTCAAACAATGGTAAATTACCCAGTTCCATTTGCAGAATATTGGGTTGACTATAATCAAGTGGACACAATTTCCTGGAGGTGTTGTCTCAGTACCAACTAGCTGATAACAAGCAGTTTTTATAGTCATATTTGAGAAAAGCATTCTATAAAATCTTTCCATCTAAATAAGTGAATGACCAATAGTTGGTACTAATGATAAACATGTGTTTTCAAAAGTAAAATTATTTCAAACATAAGTATTAAACTTTTTCTAGGATTTCTCAGCTTTACAGTTGTTTCAACATTATTGCTGTCTTGTAATATACCAGCAGTTTTGAAAATACAGTTATTCTTTCGTATTATAAAACATGGCTTACAAACTGGTAACATTCATGACAATCCTCAGTCATCATTCCTTTCTAAGAATTCTGTAAATTCATTTCTCTTTTACTTAAGGTAAAGATATATATATCTATATATACCACATCCTAATACTTTATGTAGATTTAAAGCCATATCTTCCAGTCTTTAGTGTATAATATGGCACCAGTATTCCAGATATGAACTGGTAGAAGAATTTTTCCTAAAATGAAAATTTGTTTACTATGACTGGGAATAGACTGAATATAAAATTTCATTTTAAGTTTTTTCAAGTCAGTAAAATAACTCTTTCACTGTTTTCTCCCTTATCTGAGCTTTTAATACTCAGCATTTTTCTTGGGCTCTAGGAGTTCAGTATTCTGTGGCAGATACTCTGTGTGATTTCAGTTGCATCAGTTTTTATCTGAAAGATGAACACAACATCATAAGCTTATTAAAATTAAAATAAAAAAGAAAAAAAAAAAAAGAACAGACTCTTGAATTCCGTTCTGCTTCTTTTTAAATGAGTCTAAGAGCTGAGGAGATAGTGACCATAATTTTACCGTGAAAATATTTTTGTTGTTGTTGTAAAGAGCACATGTGCTGCAAATACACCTCACAAGTGAACTGAAAATGCATCTGAGTTGCTGATGATCTTCAAATGCTGCTATATATTCCACAAGATTACTTGCATGTAATGAGCTTTTTGTTGTAGATGGAAAAGCACGGGAGGAAAATCTCTTTAAAAATATAGTGCTTTGTCTTCAATATTTGATTTCTCTCAGGGTGGCCAGTATTTTGACTTACTTATCCTGCTTACAAGCTGTTTGAAATGTGTTCTGCTATTCTAAATGGGTGATTAGTTTCTTTTGTCTCTGGCAGTAACATGATATAACTTAATGTTTAATGTCTTGATGCATAAAGAGATAAAAAACGTGGCTTCTTTAAAAATAGTTTTGTTTTACTTTTTAAGGAAGTATAACATCTCCTGCATCCATAAAAAAAAATATTGCTCAAAGCAGACATTCATAGTAACCTTGTGCAGATGTAGTGCCTGCTGTTTGTTGGTTGCATTTAACATTCAATTTCCAATAATTGTTATGTTGTCTATTGGAAGAAAATTGTGAGTGGTAAATATTGGCTTACAACAACTAAATTTAAAGACCAACCCAACCTTTAAGTGGAATGTCCACTGTGTCTGAAAACATTTCCTGTAAAACTTGAAAAAGAAAATGCTTTACCATTAGGATAAACTATGTGAAAACAGTTTAGATGCCTTCTACTTTTGAGGGAAAAAGGGTGCTTTTTTAATTGTGTAAAGCAACGTCTATGTATTTTGATATACCATTGTTTGAACTTCCATCTTTAGCTGGTAGATTATCAGTTACCTTTGATTTTGGGTGTTCAGTATGTCTGTGCAGGAGATTGCTGAAAGGAATTACTCTTATGTTATCCAAGGGGGGGGAAAAACCCAACTGTATATCAGTGTTTGATTGATTGTGTGATACTCAGCGTATAAGAACATCTTTCACTGTCTAGATTTTATTTTTATTCTTTATTGAAGATAAACACTCACCAAAAAGGGAAGTATTGTGGTAATTTAGACTCTTCAAGTTCTCTATAAAGGCATATTTGAAGTTTTGGGCCACTGAACATTTGCTTAGGCAATATTCCAAAATCTTATCACCACTAATGGTTTAGCATGTTTATTATCAATATTTATATATTTCGTATAATCTTGTACTAAACAATTCTAAAACTAATACATCCAAAATAAAAAGAAAAATTAAATTAGAATTTTGGTGACTGTTGTTCTTCATAAAGTTCTGTCTGATACCTTCCCCCATTTTCCAAAATTACACCTGTTCATCAGGAATGTCAAAAGTAATATTACAAGTGTCTTTTTAGTGTGGCTTTAGTATGGCTTCATTTTAATATTGTACATACATTGTACCTTGTTTTATGGTAATAAGTAATAAAAATGTAGACTTCATATTTTGTACAGAATCGTCCTATGTACAGAATAAAAAGTTCCTAGAAACAGCAAAAATAGGTAAGTGGCACAATTATTTTTCATTAGACAATATCTGTAACATTATACGTTAGTGGAATGTTAAGTTCAAATGTACCTACATATTTTTTAACATTTTGTAATTCGACTTTTTGTTCTGGCATTGTTTCTGAAGAACTTCATACACCTGCCATTTAATATGCTTTTATCTAATTTTAAAACTTTAAAAAAAAAGGTGTATTATATGGACAAATAAAGAACATGTGAATTTTACTTGCTCATCATGAAACTAAATTTAACACAGGGTGTTTGGGGGTGTGTTCAGATTATCACTGCTAGCAGAATCATCTCTACAAATTAACTTCATAAATTTCATAAAAGCAAAAAAAAACTATGGAAAGGCCATTAGTTTAAAAAAAAAAGCAGGAATAATTGATATTCAGTAGAAAAGAAGCCTTTACTTGTAAAACTTTACTTGTAGCAGTCAGTACTAGAAGAAGACTTTACATGTAAGAAATTTGGTAATACTCCAATCTACAAATACGAAAAATGCATCTTTCATACCATAGTATTTTCACCTGTAACATTTCTGTATTGACAGGCTTCAAGCAAAGTAGCCATAAAATCTGGGATTATATTGTGGTAGTCAATACGTGACCAAGTGGCAAGGATGTAGGGAAAAACTGAAGTCTGCAGTAAGAGTTGTCTTTCCTCTGCAATCCATAAAAATCTTCAAAAGAACTAAGGAAATGACTGGCCTAAAGCTGACATTCAATAACTGGAGCTGGAAGGGGAGTTGGGGGGTTTGAGCCTGGGATCAAGAGCTGACTTCTGGCTTGAGTTATAAATGTAAGATTCAAGTTACAAGTTAGGTCTTTGTGTAGTGAAAGAAACTGTTTTCTGCAAGAGCTCAGTAGTAAACTCATCAAATCATGAATGAAAACCAAGATATTGAAACAACTGAGGATCCAGTTATTCACTTTTGGAAATCAGGGTTAAATACATCTCAAAATACAGTGTTTTAAAATGCTGACAGTGATGACACTTTTTTCCATATAAATGCCTTAGTGAGTTGCCAGCATGTTCAGGAAATGACATTTAATCCTTTCCCTCTAAGGGAATCAGGCTCAGAGGCTTTGACCAGCAGCCTTTTTTGGCCTTGCTTTCATGTTCTGCCTTCGTAGAATTGGAAAGGAAGGTGCTAGTATAGCACATACTGCTTGTGTTTGGAGATGTGTTCATTTGCTTTATGCACTTCACAAGCGTACTTACAGGAGAAGGCTGTGATTTCAGGTTATCCCAGTGTTCTGGATCCCTTTGTGGGCCACCCACCTAAAAGTGGAGCACTTCTGCCCCTTGGATCTTGTCCTTATCGTGTGCAGTGATTGTGTAGACTGACTGTGTATAGCTAATTAAGAAATGCCATTCTAATTACCATATCACTGTCTCCTTGGATTATAGCTTCTTTTCTATGAGGAGACTTGGCTTGAGCTGTCTATACTTTATGAAATAAAACTTTGATGTAGTTAAACATTTTGTATGAGGACATTCCCAAGGGAGAATTTACTGTGGAGCTAAAAGAAGGCGGTGCATTATTCCTTCCTCACCTCACTGAAGAGCAGCTGGACTGCAGCTGGCTCTCCCTGGAGTCAGGCACGCAGGGACTGTGTTCATTCCCACCTCGGAGAGGTCTGCACACACACGGGGAGGTTCATGAGCAGTGACCCTATGGTGACGAGGGGAGAGGGCAGTCACATAATTGCCTTGAGCTATTTGAGGCGTTTTTGTGATGCAGGAAACCACACTGAGGGGGTTCATGCTAGCATGAAGACCTTGCTGTAGTAATTTTTCTAGTACACTCACTGTAGAATTAAAGATGCAAGAGGATTAGAGATGGGAAAGCAAGTGATTTGCTCTAATGGTTACTTGTTGGGGTTTTTTTCCTTTGTTTTTGGTCTCAAATACTACCAAATTAATATTAAATATAGGAAAAATCCTTTTTTTTCCCCTGCTGAAGTTACTTCTTTTATAACTTCTGAAAAAGGTTTTCTTCTATATATATAGTATTGCAATTGCTAGAAGCAAGTCTTGTGTCTTGACAAGTCCTATTCTCACTGATCCTCTGAAATACATGTCTTCAGTTTAATTATATGGGAAATGTGTCGTATTGGCAATCTTGCCCTTTGGATGGCTGATTTCAGTAGCTTCTCACACCTGTAAGAAGGGCCAGGTCTTTCGTGTGCCCAAGAAAAGGACATCCATAATTAACTAGAGCCAGATCAAGGCAAATTATTTTTCACCCTGGCTGAGCAAGCTCTCTCCATAGGCTTTGACTGCAGAAGAGAACTTGGGCAAAAAATTAGTTTATCTTGTCTCTGCTTCAATTTCCTCTAACTTAATTTGTATCTTCCTCCTGCTTCCCTTGGCATAGTAGATAAGGCTGAAGTGATTAAGGGAATACGAAGTCTCTACCTACACTGGCTTTTAGTTGCAAGTAGCCTAACACTTAGATAAACAGAATTCAAGACTTGTTGCACATGGAGCATTTCTGATTTTAAAACCTACAGTAGGATGAGACTTGTTGAGGGTTTTTCGACCCTACTTTCTCTGCAAGTGAGCAGCAATATATGTAAATATTTACTTGAATTTTTATTTCCTATCCCTGTCCTGCTTTCTTCTTACTTCCTTATTTTCCTTATTTGCATTTTTTCCTGGCAGCAGTTTTACAGCAGTGAAATACTGTATCTTGCTTTGTAAGCTACAAAAATTCTGTGACAGTTTGGCGCAGCAGGTCATGACTGCTCCAGAAGAATGAGCATGCCAGTGCTTGGAACCATTGCATGAGCTCACCTCCAAAGAGATGCCAAAGAGATGCCAAGTTACACTCAAGACGTATCTAGATTGCTTAGGAATATTATCAACACCCTTTCAATGAACATCTCCAAATCCAGAATGTTAATTTAACCTGTGGGTTTTGGGTACTTGGCCTGTACTGGTGCTTACTCTGTGGGTGTAAGAAGTAGCTAATTCTCCCCACACTGGAAAGCCATCAGCCGAGACCAGATGCAGGATAAGTCTTGGTGGAATTCAGACAGCCTAGCAAAGTTAACTTTTTTTTTCATATGAAACACAATCCTGAAACAACCTGCATGTAGAGGAATTATAAGGTGTGAGCAAACTAGACTTCGGAAAATTGAAATAGGTGAGTGTTGTAATAAAAACTGTCTCAGTAACTATTCTATGAACAGAATATTCAGAGAAGTATCTACCACTATTTTTCATTTAAAAAATTACCTCTCCAAGGAGGGGAGGGGTTTAAATAGGTTTGATTCATCAAAAAACAATCACCTCTGTTTGCTTAGGTGCTTACAGTTGAAAGTTAGTTGCTGAACAAATAATTTTTCTTCCAGACAAGAATGTTTGAGATTTTTATTACTTAAGAAATCTGTTTTTCAAAGTTAAACTGGACTCATAAATGCTTTAGGAGCCTGCCTGAGCATGGCATGCTTTCTCCCTTGGTAAAAATGGAGGAGCCGGGGTATGCGTGGGGGCTTCCCAGATTTCTAGTGTTGTAGCTGGACATACACACTTTAATGCTGAGTTACACTTGTGTAGAGGCTCACAGATCAGGTCTTCCTTTGCCAGGCAGGATATTCCACCCCAGCTTCCTTACTTCTTAGGCAGTACATCTGAACGGGTCCTGGGCCTGGAAGTCTCTGTGCATTTCCCTGCATATCTGGTGAGGAAATGCATGGGAGGTTCAGACGCAGTTTTGTATGGTTGCTTTGCTTTTCTTTTGGGGGCAACATTCCCTTTTCTACCTCCATATGAGCAAAAACTGGAGTTTCAGTCTGTGGGTCACCCACCATCCCTAGTGTACTTTTGGGGAGTCAGTGGAGTTGCTTTGGAACACATCCAAATGGCAGCCAGGACCGAGGGACTAGTTTGGGCAAGGAGGAATGGGATTGTCCATCTCGGCAGCAGTGAGCTAAACGCATTTAATACTTCGATCAGTCAAACATACATTGAGATGTGGCAGCTGTAACAGATGTTTAGTAGTTTTTAAAAATTAAATTCTTAAAATCTTTTGTTTTTAATTAAAATCCCCTTTCTCACTGATGTACTCTTAGTCCCTGTCTCCTTTAATGTCCTTTGCTTTTGGGAAGCCGTCTCACAAAAGACTGGGATTAATGGTTTGGGTGCCGGATTCATTAAACTGTAATTAACACAGCTGGCTGGCTGGGTATGTAAAGCACCGAAGATACTTCACTGAAGAAGCCTTGCAGTTGGCCTGCTGCTTTCTTCACGGAAATATGACATTTTTTCCACCTGACCTTATGGCTTCTGGGTTAATTTTTAGCATGAAATAAACATTTTTTCACTTTGGACAAATGAGCCTCGGGCCTGATTTATCTCCCGGGTAACGAGGCAGCAGCAGCAGAACACATCTCGCCCGGGCGCTGCTGCCAGTGCAGTGGCGGGAGGCTTTTGCCTTCCCCTTTCCCCTCACATCCCGCCCTCTCCTTCCAGAATAAATCACTCTGATAAAACCCTTGTGGAAGGGTTTCCTGCGGGGAACCCTTCAGTAACTGAAGAGAGCTTACAAGAAAGACGGAGAGGAGCTTTTTACAAGAACATGTAGTGAGAGAACAAGGGGGAATGGATTCAAACGGAAAGAGAGCAGGTTTAGATCAGCTGTTAGGAGGAACTTCTTTACGGTGAGGATGGCGAAGCACTGGAACGGGTTGCCCAGAGAAGCTGTGGATGCCCATCCCCGACAGTGCTCTAGGCCATATGGGATGGAGCCCTGAGCAACC
>VZTG01005027.1:0-61050 GCA_013397845.1 Melanocharis versteri | reverse complement strand
GGGCGGCGGCGGTACGGCCTGGGCGGCGGGAGGGTCCCGGCCCTCCCCCGCCGCCTTTGTTCCGCGGTCCGGGGCCCAGGCGGATGCGCGGCGGGGCTGCGGGCTGACTGTGGGCGCAGGTCCGGGCGTGCTGCGGCTGCGGCCGCGGCCGGTCCTGCTTGGAGAGACACCGAAAGTGCTTCGTCAGTCGGCCATGGCACCGCTCCTGCGGCAGCCAGGCTGCTGGGGAAGTGACCTCCTGGGCGAGGCAGATAGCCGCTCTGAAACAGAACAAAAGCGCCAAAACCCCGGGTAAAGGGAAAAAAGATATCTCCAGCCTGGGTCGGCCTGTAAAAAGCGTCGTTTCATGGTTAACTGGGGAGTTCCCGTAGTTGACAAACGAAGATGTGGACCTTGCTGTGCCTTTGTTTTGTCAGGAAAGCCTGGTGGCCGTGCTGCTTGCGCTCGGAACTGCATCAAATGCTGCATGAAATACTGAGCTGAGACTCTGGCTTGAGTGTTTTTGTTACTCACATGCCGCTGTTACTGACCATTTATTTCGAAAATGACTTGTCAACAAATCTGTTGCTAAATAGACTCTTACTGTCACAGAATGCAGCCTAATGAACAGTGACAAAATGCAGCTAGGTTTCATCAATAATGCAGGCTTTTACTATTATACAAGCCCCTACAGTCTGTAAATGGCTACGTGCCTGCCAGCGTGAGCTTGCGAAATTCTACTATTAAGCTTCTGGGTCTCTGCTCCTAGTGTGCTGGTGGTTCTGTTCCTGTATATATCAAATCCTAATAAAGTCATACTTCATATTGCATTATTTAACATGTCAGCATAAACAGTTTAGCATCTTGATAATATGCCCTGCAGTTGCTGCACACAGAGAGAAACATCAAGAATGTACTTGTATTCACTGTCTATTCACTGTGAACTTCAGATGTTGCTTAAAAACACCCCATCTTTGTTTATTTTTTGCCTATTTCCACTGATTATCCTCCTCCTTCCCCTTCCAAAGTTTGAGACTTCTTTTTCAGTAGGATTAATTTTCTAGGAGAGAAGAAAAGAGCAGCTGTCTTTATGAATTCATGATGCTGTGTTTAATAAGATTTAAAGAAAACCATTTAATATTAATGCAGATGAATTCTGCATTTTTGCTATGCCTCGATCATGAGAATGGTTATCCCTAGCTCAGGTTGGAAGTAATAAAAGATAGTGGTGATCAGTTATCTCCAGGCTCATGTCACAGATATTGTAATATATGTATGCAGAAAAAGGTATGGAGAGACTTGTTACGTGTTTCAAAAGCCAAATACTAATTTATGATGCACAGAGGCCATTTCTGTCCATGTCTTCTGGTTTAATAGCAGTTACTTGGGCGGAGTGGATTTAATGATTGACAGCCAGGTGTTCAAACTTAACAGATCTGAAACCTCCAGCAGCATATGGAGTGCTCTGACACTATTAGAAACAATGTTGTTGCTATTGAAGCTTGTCCATGGACTACATAGCATGAAGTAGATTATTGATTACAAGTACAGTAAAACAGAAGCCTTATTTCTGCATAATGAAAGCTGCTCTCTGGTATCACCAGCTCCCCAGCCTGCCAGCTGCTCTCGTACGGGTTCCTGTGGTCTCGAGTGCTCTGTTGTTCTGTGACCAGGCTTCTGGTGCTTGGGGCCACAAATGTGACACGCTGAGGCTGTATCTCCTAAGGGCTGAGCGAAATCAGAGCAGGACAGTGTGCTGTAATGTGTCCAGTCAGAGCGTGTCCCCCATCAGGGAGTAACCTTCTGCTCTGAAATCACTGCATTGCAGCACGACTGCCTGCATCCCCAGCAATTACATCATCTGTGGTGCACTGGCTGTGCACTGCCGGAGTACTTCCCACGGCTTGGCTTTTTGGTCTGTCAAGAGATTTCTTTGTTCAGAGACTTAATTTCCAAATCATTTTAAAAGTAGAAGTCTGCAAATACAAAAGCCACCTTTGAAAGAAGAAAACAGCTGTTTAATGTTCTCACTGAAGCATAGTTGTCCTGGCAACATATCTCTGCAAATAAATGCACGTTCCATATTGCAGATTTCTCTCTCAGAATGTGAGTTATAATTCACTTACTGTAATGTTTTATTATTTTTTACAGCAACCTAAATCTTAATGGAGTTTTGTTAAAAGACAATGAACCCATTCTGCATCTGAGAGATTGCAAAGCTACATTTGACCTAATTTAGTTAATTAAGTTAGTGTAGAACTTAAAGGTTAGAAAATAGTCTGGTAATAGCAGAAGGTGGCTGAGAAGGAGTGGCAGATGTGTTAGAAATTAAGTATTTCTTATATACTATATTTTTTTGCAGAGGATGTGGGAGATGAAGGAGAAGAGGAAAAAGAGTTCATTTCCTACAGTATCAGCACTGACATTCATTATGGAATAAAGTCAAACAGGTGAATTAGTAAAATAGATCTTGACATTTCTACTCTGTGTATGTAAAACCTGCACAAGCACCTACTTTACCTGCAGATTTACCCCTGGTTTACCTAGTGTTTTCAGGCAGTGTTTTTATTCAAGCGGGGCAATAGCTTTTCAAGGCAGAGGCTCTGATAAAAAAAGGGTGTGTCATGAGGCTCAAAGGAGTGGACCTAGGATTTCTAGCTCCTTGGTTAAAGAGACAAAGTTTTATTAATTTTGGCATATGTGCAACTGTAACATACACAGCTTGGGTTCAATATTCTTTGTTTGTGTCTGGCTCTTACATATTTGTCATTTATCTTGAGGCATTTTTGACTCTGAAGCTTTGTAAAATGTGTTTTCTTTAGTGTGCCCTTTCTTCAGACTCCTTATTGATAGCTCAGCTTGCTGAACTGTAGAAATGTATTTATTTGGAAGACTTGTGTTCAAGTCTCTTAGAAGAAAGATTGTGGGGTATGATCATACAGATTACCCTTTGACTCCTAAACTTGCGGTCGGATTAAAGCTATTCTGTCACTTAAGTTTCAGATGATTAGTTAGTAACTGTCTTCTCTGTTCCGTAGCCTGGCGTTCATTAAACGTACAGCAGTGATCGATGCTGACAAACCAGTGTCTTCCCAGCTCAGAGTGCTCACTCTCAGTGAAGACTCTCCCTACGAAACATTGCACTCCTTCATTAGCAATGCCGTTGCTCCCTTTTTCAAGTCCTACATCCGAGAATCTGGCAAAGCAGACAGGTAATTCAGAATAAGTACTGTATTTCTGTGGTAATAAACTAAAGTAAGTGTTTAATGATTAAAAAAAACGCAAAAAGCAACAGTGACTCTTCCAAGGTGAATCATGTGAATTGTTTAAGCACACAGTTCTATATGGTGCTGTCACTGACTCTGGGGAAGCAGTTCAGGTCTGAATGTGTTATGTATGGTTTTTGGTTTGACTTTTTATATGGAAACGTCTGCTTTTCCAGGGATGGAGACAAGATGGCTCCTTCAGTTGAGAAAAAGATTGCAGAGCTTGAAATGGGCCTCTTGCATTTGCAGCAGAATATTGAAATTCCAGAGATCAGTCTGCCGATTCATGCAACTATTACTAATGTTGCCAAGCAGTGTTACGAACGTGGAGAAAAACCAAAGGTTACAGATTTTGGTGAGAAGGCCGAGGATCCATTGTTCCTTAATCAGTTACAGTCTGGAGTCAACCGCTGGATTAGAGAAATACAAAAGGTAACTAAATAAAGAATAGGAAGAAAAAACAACTAAGTATTAAGAACTTCTATGTAGTACTGTGTATCTTCTTCACAGTTTAGCTGGTAAAATGCTGCTTCATGCAGGATACTCTGAAGATTGGAGATCAGGTTTTTAGTCACCAGAGACACTGGTCTACATTAGGCTAAGTCTGGTCTAAAATTAGGCTAAGCCTAGTCTGAATTTGGAATCTCGTCTAAATTGTTCTACAAATAGCCAGGAGTATGACTATTTTATACATATTGTAATGGACTCAAGTGACTGGCAGTAACCTGGTGAATTTTGTAACTATTCTTCAAATCTTCACAGCAGATTGAGAGGAACACATCTTATTGGCTTGTTTTGTTATTTGCCCCGGTGCATCCACAGCCACTTCACAGTGGTTGCTCCAGCCCTGTCTTGTAATCTTATACTTCTGCCTGTTGCTTTTCAAAAGATCTGCTGTTCTGCTGGTGTTACTCAAAACCAGCATCTCAGATACTACTCTGGCTTTTTTGTGTCGGTGTGCACAGGGAACACCTATTGGTCATGGAACAGTGTTGTCTTTCCTTACTTGAGATCATAAAACATTTGTTACCTTGCCTGGCTCACCTGTCATTAACCAGAATACAGACACTGCGCAGGAAGGCAGGCAGGTGACATTTTTAGGCTATGCTGAAGATTATTGCATGAGGGTCCTAAAACCAACCTTTAGGATCTCTGGAATTACACTCGTGACGTGTTGCATGCAGTTTCTATACTTTCCAATGAATGAGTGCCAGAACCGTCTGAAGCTGGATTATTAAAACCTAGCAGTTGTTGCATATTTCAATTATATTTAGTAACAGCAAGTTTCTACAGTTGAAGAATATAAATTAAATGCTTTTCCCTCTCCCTTCTCTTTCTCTCCGTTACTTTGAAGGTGACTAAATTAGATCGAGATCCTGCATCAGGCACGGCATTACAGGAGATAAGCTTCTGGTTAAATTTGGAAAGGGCTCTGTACCGCATTCAGGAAAAACGTGAAAGCCCAGAAGTTCTGCTGACTCTGGACATTCTAAAACATGGCAAACGTTTTCATGCAACTGTCAGCTTTGATACAGACACAGGTAAAATATCTGTTCAATAACATTTTTCTCAAATGTCCTACAGAACTTAAACTGTTACAAAACTTGAACATTGTGGTACAAAGAACAACACTGTTTAGAGGAACCTTCAACTAGTTACAGATAGAGATTTTGGTCAATGAAATGAAAAGTTATATTCAAAATCTTTTCTCTTTAGGTCTGAAACAGGCACTGGAAACTGTGAATGACTATAATCCACTAATGAAAGACTTCCCACTGAATGACTTGCTGTCTGCTACGGAGCTGGACAAAATCAGGCAGGCCCTTGTTGCAATATTTACGCATTTGAGAAAAATCAGGAACACAAAATACCCAATCCAAAGGGCATTGCGTTTAGTGGAGGCTATTTCAAGAGATCTGAGCTCTCAGCTGCTTAAAGTGTTGGGAACCAGAAAACTGATGCATGTTGCCTATGAAGAATTTGAAAAGGTGTGTTCATGGCTTTCTGATACTGGTTGCTGTATTTTTGCATTGGACAGTGACTTTCAGGAAGCATTTAATTTGGGAGCTAAAGTTATTCTAAAACCTTTTTCAGGTAATGGTTGCATGCTTTGAAGTATTCCAAACCTGGGATGATGAATATGAGAAGCTACAAGTTCTGCTGAGAGATATTGTGAAGAGAAAAAGGGAAGAGAACTTGAAGATGGTGTGGCGCATCAATCCTGCTCACAGGAAACTCCAGAGTCGTCTTGATCAAATGAGGAAATTTAGGCGTCAGCATGAGCAGCTGAGAGCAGTCATTGTGAGAGTCTTGCGACCTCAGGTAATCTTTGTTGTTACCAAACAGAAAGTCTGTGTGGCTTCTTCAAGAGTGTTACTTACTTCAAGTTACCAACACAAATGTAATGTAACATTCAGTTTCCATGTTTGGTTTTGAACCCTTGCTAATAGGCTTAGCTTTAATTCTCACTTACATTGCATAATACATGCTTGTGTTAATACACTCAGCAAGTCTAGACATAACACAGAGGAGATTAATAAGTGTTTAAATCCTTGAACTTGGCTAAACCACAGTGGAAAATGAGATTATGCTGCACAGTAGTGGAAGTTTGTAAAGTAACTGTGTTGCCCTATTCCTACTGGAAGTTAAGTCTGAAGCATGACTGAAAGTTCTTTAAGAATTTATCACTGATTGGTAGGGGGGTTAGTGCAATGTTTTTAGAACCAACTGCATTTTGCTACTTTCAGGGAAATTTTGAAGTATCTGACTCACTAAACTGTGATTCTAATGTAGGTAACAGCTGTTGCCCAGCAAAATCAAGGAGAGGTACCTGAACCACAGGATATGAAAGTAGCAGAAGTCCTTTTTGATGCTGCAGATGCTAATGCAATTGAAGAAGTCAATCTTGCTTATGAGAATGTTAAAGAAGTAGATGGATTAGATGTTTCCAAAGAAGGTACAGAAGCCTGGGAGGCAGCAATGAAGCGCTATGATGAAAGAATTGATAGAGTTGAAACAAGAATAACAGCCCGTTTGAGAGACCAGCTCGGTACAGCAAAGAATGCCAACGAAATGTTCAGAATCTTCTCCCGGTTTAACGCCTTGTTTGTCAGACCTCACATTCGCGGTGCCATTCGTGAGTACCAAACGCAATTGATCCAGCGTGTGAAAGACGATATCGAGTCTCTTCATGACAAGTTTAAAGTACAGTACCCACAGAGTCAGGCGTGTAAAATGAGTCACGTTCGTGACTTGCCTCCTGTGTCTGGGTCTATAATTTGGGCAAAACAGATTGACAGGCAGCTCACCGCTTACATGAAGCGTGTGGAGGATGTCCTTGGCAAAGGCTGGGAGAACCATGTAGAAGGTCAGAAGCTAAAGCAGGATGGAGATAGCTTTCGCATGAAGCTCAACACTCAGGAGATCTTTGATGACTGGGCAAGAAAAGTTCAGCAGCGCAACCTTGGTGTGTCTGGTCGCATTTTCACCATCGAAAGCACTCGTGTTCGAGGTCGAACTGGAAATGTCCTGAAACTGAAAGTCAACTTTCTCCCAGAAATAATTACACTTTCAAAAGAAGTCCGAAACCTGAAGTGGCTTGGTTTCCGTGTCCCACTAGCAATTGTCAACAAAGCTCACCAAGCAAACCAGCTCTATCCATTTGCTATTTCTCTCATTGAAAGTGTCCGCACATACGAGCGAACATGTGAGAAAGTAGAAGAGCGTAATACTATCTCACTGCTGGTTGCTGGCTTGAAGAAAGAGGTGCAGGCTTTGATTGCAGAAGGAATTGCACTCGTGTGGGAATCATACAAACTTGATCCATATGTACAGCGCTTGGCTGAGACTGTCTTCAGTTTCCAGGAAAAGGTTTGTGTTATCTTTCAAATTCTGCAAAACCTTTACATTTATAATTCAGTAATATGTGGTTATCCAAAAGTGTCATTGGACAGCTGAGAACCAGTTCTGCAGCCCTTGGATTAAGTAGCTGATTGAGTCAGCACAAATTGGCCAATTGGATGGATCTTTTAGTCGTGCTAAAATTTCTATTAGCAGTACTATTTTCATTTGATACTGCTAAAGTTGATTGATTTCTGCATCCAAATAAAGATACATGATTAACTGTTACTGAATAATTATTGTTTCCTAGATCTAACCTGTCAAACTAAACATCCTATTTTTTCCTGAACTGTCTTAGGTGGATGATCTGCTCATTATTGAAGAGAAGATAGACCTGGAAGTGAGATCACTGGAAACATGCATGTATGATCACAAGACTTTCTCAGAAATCTTGAACAGAGTTCAGAAAGCTGTGGATGATTTAAATCTTCATTCATACTCAAATTTGCCAATCTGGGTCAATAAGTTGGATATGGAGGTAGGTTTGAGATCAAGGAGTAGTATATGTTTTTAGGTAATATTTTATGTAGGTGCAAAATAAATTTTGATTATTGTCTTTATAGTCACCCAGGGTGACTCTTCTTTATAGTCACACCAGGGACTAAATTCTCAGTCCCTGAAAATTTCAGTGCGTTTTTGGTATGTAGAAGATGCAATACCTGTATTGGGGTTTTTTTTGCTGTTGGCTTTTGTGATCAGTTAATTCAAGGGGAGTTTTGTCTTTTGAAGGAAAAAGTTTGATACAGTTTGACTGCCTAGAAGGTGCTGCGGAGCAAGGTAGATAAAGGGTGGTGGAAATTTGCTATCCTGGTAGCAAAGACTTCTTGTCATCATATCGTGTGGTTCTGCACGTTGAGTTTCAGGTTATTGGTCACTTGGCCAACTTCCGTACGGTTAAAATTGTTTCATTACATTAAAGTCCGTGGGGACCAGGAGAAGCTTTGAATTATATTCAGTGAAAATTCACCAAAACTCCTAAACCTCCTTAATCATAGAATGATTTGGTTGGTGGAGACCTTAAAGATGATCTAGTTGCAGCCCCCATGCCATGGGTAGTGATGCCAGTGATTCAGTAGCTCAAAGCCCCATCCAACCTGGCCTGGAACACTTCCAGGGATGGGGCATCCATAACTTCTTTGGGCAACCTGTTCCAGTACCTCACCACCCTGATACCTAACCTAAACCTCCTCTCTTTCGATTTAAAGCCATTATTCCCTGTCTTATTGCTACAAGCCCTAGTAAACAGTCCCTCTCCAGCTCTCTTGTAAGCCCCTTCTGGTGCTGGAATGGCTTAGAAAAGGAGCACTTGGTTCTTCGAGGTGCTGTAGTGTGTCTGGTTTCAGAACGTACTGATAGTGGGGATCTTCATGCAGTGAATATGCAGGTTTTCCTCCAACGTGTCTTGTTTTCTTTAGATTGAAAGAATCCTGGGTGTTCGTCTGCAAGCTGGACTGAGGGCCTGGACCCAGGTTCTTCTGGGACAAGCAGATGACAAAGCAGAAGTCGACATGGACACAGATGCTCCTCAAGTGAGCCATAAGCCTGGTGGTGAACCCAAGATCAAAGTAAGTTTTCCTGTGGGTTTTCCTTTGGGTTGGTTTTTTGTTGTTGTTGTTGTTGGGTTTTTTGGTTTGGTTTGGTTTGGTTTTTTGCATTAGATTTTCTTGGTTGGTTGGTTTTTTTCTTATTGCCAATTAACTAATGCAGAAATTTTTTCTGAGGCTTATATGGGAGATACATATTTCTTCTGCATCTGTTTTTGGAGAAATACTTTCCTCTTCCCATTTAAGTGCAAGTTGATTTTTGAAAAGTGCTTCTCGAAATCCAAAATTCTTGTCTTTATGTAGCAGTATCTGCCAGTAAAACTGGGTGTTTTTACTGTTTCTGCAGAACATTGTACATGAACTAAGAATAACGAACCAGGTGATATACTTGAATCCACCAATTGAAGACTGCAGATACAAACTTTACCAAGAAATGTTTTCTTGGAAAATGGTAATCCTGTCGTTGCCAAGAATTCAAAGTCAGAGATATCAGGTAAGTGTAATGAAGCTCTAAGTCTGAGCAATTGTTTTCACTTAGTCATTAACTATCCTCAATATATTAGGGGTTGCTCGAAAACCAAACCTGAGTGCTCTGGAAATTCATGTATATCACAAGTGTAACTGTGGTTCTTAGGTTGGAGTGCATTATGAGCTGTCTGAGGAAGAGAAGTTCTATCGTAATGCTTTGACAAGGATGCCTGATGGCCCTGCAGCTCTGGAGGAGTCGTACTCAGCTGTCATGGGCATTGTGACTGAAGTGGAGCAGTATGTCAAGGTAGGAGGCTGACAGGATATAGTGGTACGGCTGAAATGAACATGGACTTTCAGTTTTCCTGGGGGTTGGAGGGAAACACATCTTTTGGAATATACTGGAGAAGTTCTGAACATTTTGAAATACCTCCATTAGGTTTGGCTGCAGTACCAGTGTCTGTGGGATATGCAGGCTGAAAATATATACAACCGTCTTGGAGAAGACCTGAATAAGTGGCAGGCCCTTTTAGTTCAGATAAGAAAGGCAAGAGGAACATTTGACAATGCAGAAACCAGAAAGGAGTTTGGACCTGTTGTCATAGACTATGGCAAGGTAAGAAATTGTAATTATTTGTTGTGATAAAGGCATTGAATTTCAGAATAGGTGTATAACAGAAAATAGCGAGGGTGACAGATTACTATTCTGGAACATTATTCACTTGTAGGTACAATCGAAGGTGAACTTGAAGTATGACTCCTGGCACAAGGAAGTGCTCAGCAAATTTGGCCAAATGCTTGGTCAGAATATGACAGAGTTTCATTCACAAATTTCTAAGGTAAGAAAAGTCTTAATTCTAATTTTTTACTTTCAGATCAACTGTTGTAGAATGCTAAAACACTGATTTGTGCCCTTAACAGTCCCGTCAAGAGCTGGAGCAGCATTCCGTGGACACTGCTAGCACATCAGATGCTGTGACGTTCATCACATATGTGCAGTCCTTGAAACGTAAAATCAAACAGTTCGAAAAGCAAGTTGAGGTATGTTTGTTGTCTTTTGCTAATGATTCTGACTTGTGGAAATGTCAGACTTAGCTTGTAAAATGCAGCTGCGTGATATTTAAGTTCTCTTAAAAACGGACTTGAACTTCATATTCTGAAAAATCCTGTGAGCTCTATAGTGAGCATTTATTAAAGTATTTTTATTTAGCCTTGCAGCTTAAGATTTGTCTTTTTAACTTTAAACCGCTGTGTCTTGTAGCTTTATCGCAATGGTCAGCGCTTGCTTGAGAAACAAAGGTTCCAGTTTCCTTCCTCTTGGCTGTACATTGACAACATTGAAGGAGAATGGGGTGCCTTTAATGACATTATGCGTAGGAAGGATTCTGCCATTCAACAACAAGTAGCAAATCTGCAGATGAAAATAGTTCAAGAGGATCGTGCAGTAGAGAGCCGAACAACTGACTTGCTGACAGACTGGGAGAAAACAAAGCCTGTAACAGTAAGTAGTGATGATTGATATTTAGTAAGCGAGGTAGATTTTCTGCATTCGGTAAGAAGTAGGGAGTTTGTTTTTATGCTCTTTTTGCAGTTTTTCATTTTAGGTGATAGTAAAAGTCTTTTTAAGGGTTCTGTAATAATCTGTCAGTGTGTTGATTTTTGGCAATAGTTGCAGAGGGAAGTTTACCCTTAAAACATAGGCCTCTGTTAAGTGCAGAGAAGTAAATGACTTCATTGACTAACAGAGCTTTGTCTGAAACAAGTATATGTCAGAGGTATGCAGGTAGGAGGATTCAGAAGCAAGCTGCTTTTTGCCTTTTTTTTTTTCTCGAAGTGCTTTTTAGTGTAGCCAAAGACTGCATGTAAAAATGAAATGAGACTTATTGTGGACTAGTATGTTGTCTTACTGGCAGCGAAATGGAAATGGAAAAAAAATGAGACAAACTAACATTTGTATTTAGTCCTTGCTTTTAACTTGCCTTCAGCGCAACTGTAGGATTATTGGATTAATGTATCCCATGCAAACTTTAGGGAAATCTGCGTCCAGAAGAGGCTCTTCAAGCTCTTACCATTTACGAAGGAAAATTCGGCAGGCTGAAGGATGACCGTGAGAAGTGTGCGAAGGCCAAGGAAGCTCTGGAACTAACAGATACTGGACTGCTCAGTGGCAGTGAAGAACGCGTCCAGGTACAGCCTGCTCACACACCTCCTCGGCAGTTTTGGATAAAAATGTTTTGATTCCATCATTCTCTCCCTCAGGAGAGGGACTTGTAGTGTGTGCTGTACTTATATCAGGGCACAGTCTCCACACCGACTCAGTTCTAGCCTTCAGAGATTGTCTGTGATCTCTTCCTTGACTGTCTTGCTCTTTTGAAACTATTATGTGAGCTGAGATAGAAAATTTCATCTTGGTCACTTGCTGTTGCAGTTCCGTTGAATTGGCAAGCCATCTGAAGGTTTTTGGTGGATTAGAAGTATTTTGTTTAACTCACCCATGCTAATGACTTAGAAGAAATTAGGAACAACTTCTTATGTGTGATACATTCTTTACTACAGGTAGCCCTTGAAGAGCTGCAGGATCTCAAAGGTGTCTGGTCTGAACTCTCCAAGGTCTGGGAACAGATTGATCAAATGAAAGAGCAGCCCTGGGTCTCAGTACAGCCTCGCAAGGTACTTCACTTCTGTGTACATTAGCAATATAGCTGCCACAAATATATGCAAATTGGAAATTAGACCTCTTGAGGTAGACATGCTCTGTTGTCAGTCTGGATCATTTTCAGTGTTTAGGTACCTTTTTCAGTATCTTGTGAGCATGTTTCTTCTGAAGCTAAGCTAAAAAATATTCACAGGATTGTCATAACTTAAGTCATCTTCCAGGGAATTTATGCAGTTTCCGTAGTTTTGATATTGGACTGCATCTACAGAGAAGAAACTGCTGTTTTTAAATAGGCTGTTGAACCTCATTAGGGAGACTTCATTATACAGTTGAGTAAACAGCATCAATTTTAGTTCAGTGCTCAGGAGGTAAAGAGCAGAAAGAGCACTAATCTATAAACTAACTGCCTGTGACAAGACTGCATCATAAATCTCAATCAGACCAATACAATTACATTCTCAGCTGTAGAGTGACCACATCTTAGGCAAATATGGATAACGCTTGAAAGTGCCATCTTGTTAACAATGTCTCATTAGAGAGAGTTTTCTGTAACAAATATATAGGGAACTTGTATGATTATGTGCACAGGACTTGTAGAGAAAGATTTTATAGCTTTTATGTTACTGACAGCTTCGGCAAAACTTGGATGGTCTGCTGAACCAGCTGAAAAACTTCCCTGCCCGCTTGCGACAGTACGCCTCCTATGAGTATGTTCAGAGACTTCTGAAGGGCTACATGAAGGTAAGTTGCATGCATTTCTAAAATGCATGTATTTTATATTCAGGTTCAAAGATGTAACTTGCTTTTTTGTCTTCTGTAGATAAACATGTTAGTTATCGAACTGAAATCCGAGGCACTTAAAGACCGACACTGGAAACAACTGATGAAGAGGCTTCACGTTAACTGGGTTGTCTCAGAATTGACTCTGGGCCAGATCTGGGATGTCGATTTACAAAGAAATGAAGCAATCGTCAAAGATGTTCTGCTTGTGGCTCAGGGAGAGATGGCTTTGGAAGAGTTCTTGAAACAGGCTAGTATCAGCTCTTGTATGTATGCATGTAATGGCAAATCTGGGGGTTGCTGTTAGGTGGCTACTTGGGTAGTAAACTTGTCGCTCTAAGCTGTTGAAACAAGTGCCAAGACTCCATGGAATGCTCTGTTTTCGAGAACAGTTTAAAGCTAGGTAAACTTCCTCTGATGAAACTTGCATTATTTGGGAAAAACAGTTCTTGGTAGCTACTGCAAAGGCCTCACCTTGAACTGCATCATAGTCTCAATATTTTTACAAAAGCTTGAGCGTAAACCCAGAGTCTTTGGGTAAAAAAAAATAATATATGATTACTGTAATACATTTCTACTTTGTAACTATGTTGGAGCAGAGATGATTGATGTCGTATCTTAAACATCTTTTTCTTCAGATAAGAGAGGTGTGGAACACTTACGAACTGGACTTGGTCAATTACCAGAACAAGTGTCGTTTGATTCGTGGATGGGATGACCTTTTCAATAAAGTCAAGGAGCACATCAACAGTGTGTCTGCTATGAAGCTGTCACCATACTACAAGGTGAAACAGAGAACAAAGCTAAAGAATTTCTGTTGATTTCTGCCTTCCCCTTTTGTTTAGTTTATATTTTTGTCAGCAGGGACTATATTCACTGTTTAAAGCTGGCAGACTGTTAATTGTATATGCATACTTTGTAACTATCAAAAAACTGTTTCCTCTAATAATTATTAGTAGTCAAACACTTGATAATACTAAAATGAATATTAATGCAGTGTTTAAACTTCAGGTGTTTGAAGAAGATGCCCTTAGCTGGGAAGACAAGCTGAACCGTATCATGGCACTCTTTGATGTCTGGATAGATGTCCAAAGGCGGTGGGTCTACCTGGAGGGTATCTTTACTGGCAGTGCAGACATCAAGCACTTGCTGCCTGTGGAGACCCAGCGGTTCCAGAGGTAACTTTTTAATTTTGTTCTTTTTTTGCCTCCCTTGGGGCACCATGTGGACAGGCCTGAAACTTCATGACTCACTGTAGCACTCCCTGAGTTGAAATACTGACTGCATTCTTACTTGTTCCAGCTGGAGTACAGCTGCTGTAGATACAAGTTCATTAAGCAAAGAGGTGCAGCTATGGCAGAAAATGTTTATAGTAAAGAGGCCTATGTACAATTTTTAGAAGATGATTTGGACTCAGGTGGTTTTCCTTGCTAGTTCATGTCAGTTACCTCAAGGGTTTTTCTGGCATTGTGGCTGCAACAAACAGGCTGATTTCTGTTGCTGCGGCTTTTAATTTCACCCTTTAAACATTATTTACTTCCTCTCTTTTAAGTTGGTCTGATCATACTTACTCATTCCACACACTTCCAGTCAGAGCAGATTTATGCATCTCTTCAGGAAGTAAAAATAAGTAGACCTGCTCTGGAATTGGTAGATTGAACATTGCAGGGAAGTTAGATTTTATTGTTGTGGGCTTGAGGTAGATAAAGGGGAATTTTGGGAATTTAGGCTTGTGTTCCCTACAGCCACTGCAACCATTAGAGGTGGAGTGGTCACTAAGAGACTGATAACTTTGGTGTTCTGCAGGCATGTGGCTACTGAGTTTGCACTAATGTATGTAATGTTTCTTTACTTGCAGCATCAGCACTGAATTTTTGGCACTCATGAAAAAGGTGTCCAAATCTCCACTTGTGATGGATGTTCTTAACATTCAAGGTGTGCAGAGATCATTAGAGAGACTGGCAGACTTACTTGGGAAGATACAGAAAGCACTGGGAGAATACTTGGAAAGGGAGAGGTCCTCTTTCCCTCGGTAAGCAGTTGACTCCTGAAGTAATCTGATGTTTCTGTGCAGGAATTGGTGTACTGCTCTGTAAAGCCTCTGCCAATTCTTCTGTGTTGCATATATATGAGATGTTATGACCATTTACATATGTATTGTCTATATACAGAATTCAGTTACAACTACTTCTCAGGAAGTGGGACTGAAACTTCCCTTACTTGCTCAGCTGTGGCTGGTTGCAGGATTTGGATATTGCCTAAGGAACCATTGTTGGTGATTTCTGTAAACTTAAGAGGTTCTTCTGCCATTTAATTGAAGGACAGTGTGTAAATTGTGACAGTCCAGTATTTAGGTCATTGACTTTGACTTACCTGTAGTCCTCAACTAGTTTGTCACTTAGCATGAGAAAATACGAGTGAGGGAGGTACTAAGTGGGAATTCTCCCTGGCTGATAGACAATTCAATCCCAAACTCTACTGTGGGTATTTCAGAGATGGATAAGTAAAGAAAATGATCCACAGTATGGAGCATGTATACACTTCTGTACTGTACAGACCACGTGAACTTAATGGTAGCACTGAGGTATAACTGCTAGCAAATTTATGGTTCATGCACTCTTGCAGTGTTGGGGAAATGGTTGTCAATTACTCCCATGTAGTGGCCATGGATGAAGCATAAATCATAAATTAAAAGTGACAGTTGGAGTTCTGATATAAATCTAATTTTATGTGATTAATAGGTTCTACTTTGTTGGTGATGAAGACTTGCTTGAAATCATTGGAAACAGCAAAAATGTTGCTAAGTTGCAGAAACACTTCAAGAAGATGTTTGCTGGAGTTTCTAGCATTATTCTCAATGAAGACAATTCTGTGGTTCTTGGGATATCCTCACGTGAGGGAGAGGAGGTATAGCTGCAGTATTTCTTTCTAAATTAAATTCTGAAAATAAGTGAATGTGGGCTGACTTAAACCTTTAATTCTTGCAGGTGCTGTTCAAAACGCCTGTCTCCATCACAGAACATCCCAAGATCAATGAGTGGCTTACTCTTGTTGAAAAAGAAATGAGAGTGACCCTTGCTAAATTGCTTGCAGAGTCTGTTACTGAAGTAGAAATCTTTGGAAAAGCAACTTCAATTGATCCAGCAGTCTACATCTCTTGGATTGACAAATACCAGGTATTAATGTGGAACATGTAAGTGTACTGCAGTTTGGTTACTTCAGCTAGGAAAACTGTCTGATGAGGGTTTTTTTACACAGGCTCAGCTTGTTGTGCTGTCAGCCCAGATTGCGTGGTCTGAGAATGTGGAGTCAGCCCTCAATGGTGGAGGTGGAGACAACAGTCCTCTCCAGTCTGTGCTAGCCAATGTTGAGGTCACACTCAATGTCCTGGCAGACTCTGTGCTGATGGAGCAGCCACCCCTTCGCAGAAGGAAACTGGAGCACCTGGTAAGTAAAAACCACCTTTCCTTCTCAGGGTCTACAGGTGAGCATTTTTAAATTTTAATGAAAAAATTGATCAGTCTAAGACACAGTATTCCTCCAGGAAAAGGTTTTGTGCAATTTAAGCACTTACATTAAGGCCTGATCCTTAATGTAGGTGGTGGTAGTTTTTCACTCTAGTTAGCTTAATGCATGATACCATATTATATACCACTGACTATCTCAGTGAATTGATCTTCAAACTGGATCTTCCACGTATGGAAGTTACTGATTTTTTTCAATCAAATGTGAAATATGTCATTAAGCTGCTTATTATTGTAATTATAATATGCTTTTGTTTGTAGATAGGATTGGAGGTCGGGGGAGAGTTAAAATAATCCTGGGTTATTTCTAGAGGGAAATACCTGGTTTCTGGCAAGTAAAATACCGAGTTCAGTAATGTAATGGATTAACAGGCTAACTGGACCAAAGTGCTTTTCTGTAAACTAGGAAAGTCATTAATAACAGTAGGCAACATTGTTAGTTTTGGCTTTGTAGCAACAGGTTTTAGAGCAGACTGGTTTTAGGTTATGATTTCTAAGTGATGGCAATTCACTGTGCTAATCCGAGAAGCTGTAGGATTCCTGTCTATATTAGCCTGTGTTTATTGGCTTGTATTGCTGTGGTCTTAAGGAGTTACTTCATTCTCCAGATCACCGAGTTGGTGCACCAGAGAGATGTTACAAGATCACTGATCAAAAGCAAGATCGACAACTCCAAGTCCTTTGAGTGGCTCAGCCAGATGCGGTTCTATTTTGACCCAAAGCAGACAGATGTGTTGCAACAGCTCTCCATTCAGATGGCAAATGCCAAATTCAACTACGGTTTTGAGTACCTCGGGGTTCAGGATAAGCTGGTACAGACTCCTCTCACTGACCGCTGCTACCTGACAATGACACAAGCCCTGGAGGCAAGACTTGGAGGATCACCATTTGGTAAGTTTGTGAGACAAGTGTATAAAATTCTTATCTTCTCTAATATATATGAGAATGAGTGGTTTAGGTCACTTAAAGAATCACCAATGAGGTATCAGAAAAGGCAGGTTTAATATGAATTTGTACAAGCATAACAAATTCTATGGCAAGGTTCGTTCTATTACTTACTATATAGATTGAGCACACAAGGAAAAATCTGATTAAAAGAAATCTAAAATGGTTTATGTGGAGGCTGGGGACACAGAAGGATAAGCAGGGATAACAGTAAGGGATGCAGAGGGTTAAGGGAGACTACCATTGGGTCACAAGGGTCAGAGTGGACTCCCTTGCCAAACTTAGCTTCAGACTGGATCAAGTTTAGGTCTAAAGGATTTAGCAACACTTAATTACCTAATCAGTATAATAATAGCAGTACTTGAACAATTGGTTAATTTAAAACAAAATGATTCAGTAGAATTTTCTGTAAGCACAGCAGTAACTTGACAAAAAGTCTAGCTTATAGACCTAAATTGGCAACACTCATAAGGCACACAGATGTGAAGTATCTGCAAAGGTATACCTATGAAAAATTCCACTTGAATTCAGTGAAATACATTGGATGCCTTTGGATCTCTCCACAAATGAAGGGTTGGATCTCAGGGAGTGGGGGTGTCAGCCCAGGTTCAGTTATCAGCTTACAGTGGCAATCCTTTATTGCAAACTGGAGAGATCACAAGCTCCAAGAGGTATCCTACTGGGAGGGAGATCCTGGTCACAGCCCACTGCAGTCCAGGAGATCTCAAAGGGTCTCACTTAGGACCACTGTTTATAGAATTGCAAAATAATTGACTTCAGTCATCAGTAAATTTCCATCCTGGCCACAGTCCACGTTGGTAGTTACTGGAATTTTCCTTGAGAAGTCCGACAACAAAAACATTATTCTACTTGGTCTGTTGTTCTCACAGAAAAAATGTAAGTCTCAAGGCTATTAAGTAGAAAACAGGAGCTTGTTAGACGACAGAAGCTATGGGAGCAGACAGGGCTTCTGATAAGCTCAAGGGGAGCGAACTGGTGCCGTTACTGTAGGCCAAGGCCAAACAAGCATTCCTGAGACTGTAGTGTGGCCTGGCATGAGGTTTAGGGGGTGGACTGGGGAAGGGATGTGCACCCCCACAATACAGTGTTAATGTAAACATGCAGAACACTTACGACTGAGGTACTGAAGAACAAAATGGTCTTTTGAGAGAAGTCAAAACAGCTTTAGGTTTTGTTTAAACTCTCTTGAACAGGCACCTTCAGAATCCACATGCTGGCAGATTGCACAAGTTGGCAGTGCTGCTTGGGTGATAAACACTAAAGCATGTCCCTCTCATTTCAAAAACAGGTCCTGCTGGTACTGGTAAAACAGAATCTGTTAAAGCTCTTGGACATCAGCTTGGCCGCTTTGTGTTGGTTTTCAACTGTGACGAAACATTTGACTTCCAGGTAAGCTGTTTGATTAAAACAATGTGGTCTTGGTTAAAAAGCAGGAATCTCTTCAGAACTCTGTAACAGCCAGCAGTGTTTATTTTCAAGATGATTATGTATAAGTCTTTAACTGAGCTAGTGTCTGTGGGTCATATAGAACCTCTGTAACAAAGAAATGCCTTAAGCAGAAATGGGATGGAACATTGCTAGAGCAAAGGTTCTGGGTTTTTTGAACAGGTAATTCTGTGACAGCAAATGGAGGGAAAGGAAGAGGAAGTACAAGGGCAGGGGCTTAAGACTGGCTTTAGGAAATTATCTTAAACTATGTAGTTTGCATTGATAGTACTGGTTTATTGAGGAACAGATGAGAGTGTGAGATTACTGAAGTAGCTGTACTGTTACCAAATTATCCTTTACAACACAGCTGTGCAGTTTACCTCAACATGTGAAGAATTCTTCAAAACTAAGAAAATTTATCCAGATATTTGAAGATTAATGACATCTTCAAACTGAGAACCAGGTGAAATGCCTCTGTAAACTGTAACACAGCAAATTATCTTCAAATGAAAACTTTGGTCAAGTGTATAGATAAAAAACAATATAAAACATAGACAAGGAATCACTAAACTTTATGGACTCTGCCAGGTTGCCCATGTGTGATTTTTTTTCTGTACAGCTGTATTTTGACCAGATCAGGATTCCGTTTAGCCAGCATTTAGCTTGTAGGGGTGACTGTAAGAAAGTGCCTAGGGAGTATTAATATCAAAGATAATGTGATCCTTCCTTGCCCCAGCTCCCTTCCTCCCTCTGACAGTTAAGAGGATCAGGATGTTCCAGCGGAAATGTGTTACTCTGTTCATGCTCCAGTGAACCTTCATGTACTGTTTCTCCTCTTAAATCCACTTGCACACTTCTATAACATCCTTACCAAATTGTTCCATTATGCACTATTACTATGCACTTCATGAAAGGGCACCTTCTTTTTGTCTTTTTTTAATGATTCCAAAGTTCTTGTAGTAGAAGAGACAGTGAATAATTGATTCCTATTCATCTGAAAGCGGTAGACTCTAGACCTCCATCATATTCTCCCATGTTGCCTTCTACAGAATCTTACCTTAAAGGTTGTTCTTTATGTGGAAAGGTTATCATACTCTGGCCATCCAATTTGCTCTTCCAAAATGTTTTGTAATTCTTGTATCCTCCTTTTGATAAAGGACTAGAACTGCACCTGATGTTAATGGTATCAGCAAACAAAACATTATGCAGTGGACTTAGTTTGCCTGTTTAGGAACACACTGCAGTACAGTATGGAGTGATAGGGAGCTATGGTCATCTTCTGTGGTTCTGTAAAGCAGTGAAAGCTGAACCTCAGAACCCCTTCATAACTCTTACAATACTACAAATACAGTAACCTGCAAATAAACACAGCTTCTTCCTGCCTTGAATGCATTGTATAAAGTGCTGTTCTCTGCTTCCTTTGCTGATGCAATTGAGTGAATTTTCCCCTCTCCGTGCAGGCAATGGGACGCATCTTTGTGGGACTTTGCCAGGTGGGCGCATGGGGCTGCTTTGATGAGTTCAACCGACTGGAGGAGCGAATGCTCTCCGCAGTTTCACAGCAGGTTCAGTGCATCCAGGAAGCCTTGCGAGAGCATTCCAACCCCAACTATGACAAGAGTATGTAATTCTTCTCTAACATCCTTCATGCTGGTTTGTTGCTCAGCTGCATTTCTTGCAAATAATGCAAGGATGAAGCTACTTCATGTCAAAACTTAAATATTTGATGTACCTTTCAGCTGGTAGAAATACATATTGTTTGAATTGCAGTACTGGAGAACCTGCTGTCCGTTTCTGTAGAAAATAGAATGAAGTATGACTTCAGTTCTCAGAGTGATTGATCACTGACTCAGGTATAACTAAACACACTCTCTTTTCAGCTGCAACACCCATTACCTGTGAGCTGCTGAACAAACAAGTCAAAGTGAGCCCTGACATGGCTATCTTCATCACCATGAATCCTGGCTATGCAGGCAGATCTAATCTGCCTGACAATTTGAAGAAGTTGTTCCGTAGCTTGGCGATGACAAAACCAGACCGTCAGTTGATTGCCCAAGTCATGCTGTACTCCCAGGGTTTCCGTACGGCTGAAGTTCTTGCCAATAAGATAGTACCATTCTTCAAGTGAGTAACAAGTTTGGCTCCAGTCAGTAATAATAGAACTTACTGTTCAAAGCTATAATATTCTTTGCAACTCACTAAGCACATTGTGCAGCAATCATTTCAAGCAATAGTTTCAAGTAAAGAATGATATTTACTGAGTGTTATGTCGGTTCATATTGAGAATCAAATTATATTTTGTCTGTTTTGCTTCTTAGACTTTGTGATGAACAGCTGTCCTCCCAAAGTCACTATGATTTTGGCCTGAGAGCACTGAAGAGTGTGCTGGTTAGTGCAGGTAATGTGAAGAGGGAGAGGATTCAGAAGATAAAGCGGGAGAAGGAAGAGCGTGGTGAAGTTGTTGATGAGGGAGAAATCGCTGAGAACTTGCCAGAGCAAGAGGTAATGTGTGTGCAAAGTCTTCTGTGGTAGAGGGTGCACACTAAACAAAGAAAGTAACCTTTCAGCGTTTACCAGTTAGTATTAAGCTATGCAAACAAAATAATGTGAGTTACCAAACGTAATTTGACAGCTTAAAAACATCAAGTTAAACATGTCTTTTAAGTCACTCTATCATAGTGAAAAGCTCATTCCTGTGAGGTGATGCATCCATGACACTTACTGCTGCTCAGTGTCTCAGCAATTAATGCCATAACGAAGAGACACAAGAAACCAGACTTGTATAAACTGAAAATTGATAGGAAATCATTGGATAGTTCCAAAGTTGAAACCACATCAATGGTTGTTTTGACTAAGACTACCCTGGTCTGGTACTTAACCAGTAAAGTATTTAGTGAAGTATTCCTTGTCAAACACATTTGATAAAGTGAACTTAACAAAAAAATCTTAAATAAAATGTGACTCTCTTTCTCTGCAGATCCTGATCCAAAGTGTATGTGAAACTATGGTACCAAAACTGGTTGCGGAAGACATTCCACTGCTGTTCAGTCTCCTTTCTGATGTATTCCCTGGAGTACAGTATCACCGTGGAGAGATGACAGCCTTGAGAGAGGAACTTAAGAAAGTGTGTCAGGAAATGTACCTTACCTATGGTGATGGAGAAGAAGTTGGTGGCATGTGGGTTGAAAAGGTAAAATATAAAACTGAAAATGTGGAATTGAAGTTTATATATAGGACTAAATTTCCTTTTATATTTTGGAAGGTGGAAAGCTTTTAAATTTTTCTTGTCTTAAACAAACAATACCTAAAATTTTAAAGTAACTGCTGAAGTTAATATGGTACATTATTTCTTGTGTCACAGGTTCTTCAGCTGTATCAGATTACACAGATAAATCATGGTTTGATGATGGTTGGTCCCTCTGGAAGTGGAAAGAGCATGGCTTGGAGAGTACTTCTGAAGGCCCTTGAACGGCTGGAGGGTGTGGAAGGTGTTGCTCACATTATAGATCCAAAAGCAATCAGCAAAGATCACCTCTATGGTACTTTAGATCCAAACACTCGGGAATGGACAGATGGCTTGTTTACACATGTCCTGAGAAAGTAAGTCTTTAATAGCACAAATGCAAAATGGCTGGTACATTTGTGCCAGGGATAATCTTGCCTTACTGAGTCTTAATTCTCTACTTCAATGACTATTTCATTTAATATAGAATCATAGACAACGTGAGAGGTGAACTACAAAAACGTCAGTGGATTATCTTTGATGGTGATGTGGACCCTGAATGGGTTGAGAACTTGAACTCTGTTTTGGATGACAACAAACTTCTGACTCTGCCAAATGGAGAACGTCTCAGCCTCCCGCCAAATGTAATGTTACTTTTTTACACTGTGTTTATGTGCTGTATATAAGCTTGTTGGTTTGATTTAATACGTACTAGTGTTGTCCCTCTTTCTCATCACAAGCGAAGTAATACTGAGTTCAGATTGTGGTTTGCTGGAGTAAAGAGTTTTTGTGGAAACATTTCATGTTACACTTACTCTGACCCTGTAAGACAAAACGTGAATTTATATAAGTCTTATGGTAAATGTCAATATTGATGAACTTACCTTAGGACAATATAATGCTGATGTTGATTATTCAGAGTCTAAATGCAGATTAGCTTATTTTAAAAGGTCTCTGTTTTTCAGGGAAAGGGTTTTTGTATTGTTTTGCTCTTGGTTGGCTGTTTTAAACTCTTGCTTTAAATTTCTATTTTTCAGGTGCGTATCATGTTTGAAGTACAGGATCTGAAATACGCCACTTTGGCTACCGTGTCAAGGTGTGGTATGGTGTGGTTCAGTGAGGATGTTCTCAGTACAGACATGATATTCAATAACTTCCTGGCCAGACTAAGAAGCATTCCTCTGGATGAAGGTGAGGAGGAAGCTCAGCGCAGGCGAAAGGGCAAAGAAGATGAAGGAGAAGAAGCAGCATCCCCAATGTTGCAGGTATAACTTAGATTACATTATGGGATTTAAGTAGTAAAAATGCTTAAACGAACCTTAAACAAAATCCTTTCTTTCTGCCTGGTAGTCAAATGAGAAGCAAATGCTCAGAGCAGTGTTTGTCTCCCCCAACAGATTCAGAGAGATGCTGCTACCATAATGCAGCCATATTTCACATCCAACGGCCTGGTTACCAAGGCACTTGAACACGCTTTCAAGCTGGAGCACATTATGGACCTCACCCGCCTGCGCTGCCTTGGCTCTCTGTTCTCCATGTTGCACCAAGCTTGCCGCAACGTGGCCCAGTACAACGCCAACCATCCTGACTTCCCGATGCAGATAGACCAGCTGGAGCGTTACATTCAGGTGAATGCCAGCTGCTGTTAAGTGACTCCTGTGTTTGCCTGGATTTGAGTTGTTCGTTGAGTTTGGTTCCGTTACTCTAAAACCAATAGCTGCTGTTGCTGCTTCTTACAGAGATACCTGGTCTATGCGATACTCTGGTCTCTGTCTGGAGACAGTCGTTTGAAAATGAGAGCAGAGCTGGGAGAATACATTAGGAGAATCACCACTGTGCCACTGCCAACTGCACCCAACATACCTATCATTGACTATGAGGTAAACCTTCCTTGTGCTAGAAATGTTGCTCTTTCATTTTCTTAAAAGCTTACTTTAGATTTTGGAGGCAAACCTGGAGAATAAACTGCTAGATTATCCTAAATTTTACGGTTTCACAGTTCAGCAAACAAGCTGCTTGTTTAAATAAACACATCAAATTTGATGTGACTTAAAAAAATGAATTTAACTAAGGTTGAGCCGGATTCCTGTTCTAAGCTGTCTGATCATGTTTTTGTGCTCCTAGGTGTCCATTACAGGTGAATGGGTGCCATGGCAATCCAAAGTTCCTCAGATTGAAGTTGAAACACACAAAGTTGCAGCTCCTGATGTTGTAGTGCCAACACTAGATACAGTTCGCCATGAAGCATTGCTGTACACTTGGCTGGCAGAACACAAACCTCTGGTGCTCTGTGGCCCACCAGGTTCTGGAAAGACCATGACCCTCTTCAGTGCTCTCAGAGCTCTGCCTGACATGGAGGTACACAAGAGAGTTGTGTGTGTGTGTATGTGCACGTGTGTGTGTGTGTGTGTGTGAATTACAGAGTAGTAGCAAGTCTTCAGTCTTCTTAAGATTAAAGATGGCATGGAAATTACTTCCTAGCCATAACTCTGATAGCTTCACCTCAGTCAGTCATTTGTATATATAGCAGAAAATAAAAATCATGTTGAGAATACAGATTCATTTCTCAAGTTTCTTAGCCTAAAACTGCTTTCTTCGTTTGCCACTTCAGTAACAGAGGAGCATTCCTGTGTTCAGTATTTAAAAACCTGTGTAAACGTTTAAGAGTAGCTCTCATCCTTCTGTGTATTTAGGTGGAGTGACAGTTACATGAGGCTGTGATGTTCAAAATACAGGTTTGGGCAAGAAGCATTGCTGCATGGTAAATGGAGAACCTGCAGTGGGAAGCAGAGAGTATCTAGGCTGTATATGGCTGTATATATATGGTAATATACCTGTAACGTGGATGGTATATGTACTTCCATTGTGAACAGCCAAACATACCTGTTTTCAGGACTCCTGATGCGCTCTGTTTCAGTCCTTAGTGAATTTTAATTTTTTTTTCCACTATTCTCTTTTTAAGGTGGTTGGACTCAACTTTTCTAGTGCTACCACTCCAGAACTGCTGTTGAAAACTTTTGATCACTACTGTGAATACAGGCGTACCCCTAATGGAGTGGTGCTGGCTCCTGTGCAGTTAGGAAAGTGGCTGGTGCTGTTCTGTGATGAAATCAACTTGCCAGATATGGATAAGTATGGCACACAGAGAGTCATATCCTTCATTAGACAGGTTTGTTTTTCTTTGTAATCAACTGTATCACAACGTCTTCTTTAAGGGAAATACAGTGTTCCACTGATTTGATTCTATTTTTATTTTTTTGTTCCAGATGGTGGAACATGGAGGATTCTACCGTACATCTGACCAGACGTGGGTGAAACTGGAAAGAATTCAGTTTGTTGGTGCATGTAATCCACCTACTGATCCTGGAAGAAAACCTCTGTCACACAGGTAATGTGTCTAGTAAATTCTAGATAACCACAGAATAGGAGTCAAAACTGAAGCATTGATTATGTAATCTGTTCTTAATACACTTGTTTAACAACAGCTGTGCTGAAATTGTGTTCCTTGCTTTTGCACTACCTGCTGCTTGGTTCTTACCATGACAGCCTGGCAGTGGACTCAGTGTTAGGCTGTGGAATCACCTAACACTTCAGAATGGTTTTTGGTCCAAGTCATTAAGGAGCAATCAAACCAACTACAATTGCTGATGGTTATTTTGAATCAAGCAGTTACTTAATTTTGGCAGAAGATAATGAAGAAAATACAGATTGTAATTTGACCTTCTGTACTGTGTAATATGCTAATCTTTCAGATTCTTACGACATGTTCCTGTGGTTTATGTGGACTATCCTGGACCAGCTTCACTTACTCAGATATATGGAACATTCAATCGTGCAATGCTGAGGCTGATCCCATCACTTCGCACATATGCAGAACCTCTCACTGCTGCTATGGTAGAATTCTACACAATGTCTCAGGTAACTTGTTAAGGGAAATTCCAAACTCCAGTAAGAAGGCTTTCTTTTATGCTGAATCATTTAACATATGTTGTTTGCCTTTCACATGGATAATATGTGTACGAGAACTCAACTAATTACTTGAGTTCTGGCAAAAACGACTAAATTATGCTGTCAGAGTAATACCTTGCAATGCCGAGGCCTGTAAAAAATACGGTGTGACTTTGAAATAAAGTAACTAATTAAGTGTAAATTTTTAGGAGAGATTCACTCAAGACACGCAGCCCCACTACATCTATTCACCTCGTGAAATGACTCGGTGGGTGAGAGGTATATTTGAAGCATTGAGACCACTCGAAACCTTACCAGTTGAAGGCCTTATCAGGATTTGGGCCCACGAAGCCTTACGTCTCTTCCAAGACAGGTAAAATAATCATGAGCTGGGGAGGCAGACCATAAATAGATGAAAATTATTTTTCCCTACTCCTTGCCAACTTTCATTAGAAGATCAAACTAAAGTGTGCTTCATGCTAAATAGCTAGAATACCAACGAGAATATTTCCCTTCACTCCAGCTTGACCCTCTTGGGAGTTCTGTCTGTACAAAGCAGAAATGTACTTCAGTCATAGTGCTGCCATGTGGTGTGATTATATCCTCCCACTACAGAGGACTTTACTCATTGGCTTATTTCTTTATCCAGACTTGTGGAAGATGAGGAGAGACGCTGGACTGATGAGAACATTGACATGGTTGCTCTGAAACACTTCCCCAACATTGACAAAGAAAAGGCTATGAGCAGACCTATCTTGTACAGCAACTGGCTGTCAAAGGCAAGTTAATATTACAAAAAAAAAAATTAAATAGCTGGATGCAACTGAGAGATGCAGCTGTTATGACTGTATTAAAGTGATAATCAGTGTCCATCATTTTGTTAAATTGATCTCCAAGAAATTTTTATTATGGTCATATGAAGCAAACTCTACCACGAAGTTAGTAGCTGTTATGCCAGGGATGCTATTGTAAGAGCTACCACAGGATGTAGAGGCAGTATTAAATAATATTTCTCAATAATAGTATGACAGTACCAGCTGACAGTTATTCCTTATGGAATCTCTTGGATAAGGCAGTGACCCTTGAGCAATACAGATATTACACATTTTCTGGTGACCTGTTTTTATAATCTGAAGTGATCCATCTGAGCAACCTGTACAAATCCTGATGAGTTGAGGCAAAACTCCACCTAGCTTGCTACGCATCTCTAGCCAATAGAAAGTGACTAGGAAAGGCTGTTTAAAATAAATTGGGGGAGGGAGGGAGGAAGTCTGTAGTGCTACTTCCCAGTCTCTTCTGTAACTGGCAGCTCAGGCTCAGCCTATGGTGGGTTCAGTAGATACAGTGCTAAGACCCCATGCTGCTATCTGTGGCGCTCCAGGCTGTGGATGTGTTCCTGTGCAAGTTAAATGAGTACAATATTCTTCAGCTTTTGTAGAGGATTGCTACTTTAAGTATTGTAGTAGTTCTGCTTTCATGTACTCATAAATTTACCCCTAAGCAATTTCCCTTAATCTTAACTTCCATACTGTATTGACTGGTTCTTTTAGGATTATATCCCAGTGGATCAAGAAGAACTGAGAGACTATGTGAAAGCTAGGCTTAAAGTCTTTTATGAAGAAGAACTTGATGTGCCACTTGTCCTGTTCAATGAAGTCTTGGATCATGTGTTAAGAATTGATCGGTAAGTTCAGACTTCCATTGCTGCTCATGTTAGCAGTATTTGGAGTTACTCTAAACCAGAATAGCCTCAGTACAGTGTAAGAATGGAGCATGGTCTCATTGTTGTCTATAGAAAATATACTGCCAGCCTCCATATAGCAGGATCCTATCTGGAAAGGTTTGTTAGTTTTGGTACTAACTTGAAGCTTAGGTGTTCTAGGAAAAGCTTCAGTAAGTGGCTAACACTTATCAGTCACGCTTGGTTGTGTTCTTTTTCAGAATCTTCCGACAGCCACAGGGCCACTTGCTGCTAATTGGAGTCAGTGGAGCAGGGAAAACAACCCTGTCAAGATTTGTTGCCTGGATGAACGGTTTGAGTGTCTACCAAATCAAGGTTGGTGTGCTAGTTTAACGCATAAAAACCTGTAAGTCAAAACTCCCACTTATAGATTGACCCCTAAAATCCCGTTAAAAGCTAAACCAAAATGTTAATGCCCAATGTTAACTCTTACCAGGTTCACAGAAAATACACAGGTGAAGATTTTGATGAAGACCTTAGGACAGTATTGAGACGTTCTGGCTGTAAAAATGAAAAAATAGCTTTTATTATGGATGAGTCAAACGTCTTGGATTCTGGATTCTTGGAGAGAATGAACACTCTCCTAGCCAATGGAGAGGTAAGAAGATTTTAAGTAAATACTTTTTGCACTTTTTTACAACCATAAACTACAACAAAGCTATCTTTTGATTTAGGTTCCTGGTCTCTTTGAAGGAGATGAATACGCTACCCTCATGACTCAGTGTAAAGAAGGAGCACAGAAAGAAGGTTTAATGTTAGATTCACATGAGGAACTCTACAAATGGTTCACCAGCCAAGTTATTCGCAATCTCCATGTAGTGTTCACTATGAATCCATCTTCTGAGGGCCTGAAGGACAGGGCAGCTACCTCTCCTGCACTCTTCAACAGGTAATTGCTGCATTTTCCAACACGTTTTACAAGCACAGTTAAAACAGTACTTTTGGGGAAGTCTTCACAAATGCTTTGTATTTCAGATGTGTCTTGAACTGGTTTGGAGACTGGTCAACTGAGGCATTGTACCAAGTTGGCAAAGAGTTCACAAGCAAAATGGATCTTGAGAAACCAAATTACATTGTGCCTGATTACATGCCAGTTGTGTATGATAAGCTGCCACAGCCACCATCACACAGGGAGGCTATTGTTAACAGTTGCGTGTTTGTTCATCAGACTCTTCATCAGGTATGTTATTATACTGCTTAACTTACACTTACCTCTAGGCCATGGCATCATTCACCAGTTTCCTAAAAAGTATGATCCTTGGCATCCAAATAAGTCTTAAAACAGTGCATATTCTACAACACTTTGTTCCCTAAAGGCTAATGCTCGGCTGGCAAAACGAGGAGGCAGAACCATGGCAATCACACCACGCCACTATTTGGACTTCATCAACCATTATGCCAACTTGTTCAATGAGAAGCGAAGTGAACTGGAGGAACAGCAAATGCATTTGAATGTTGGCCTTAGAAAAATCAAGGAAACAGTTGATCAGGTGTGTATCTTTAAAACTTTGCCCTCTGTAAAGCTGGAGTGAGTAACTAGATCTCAATGCTGAATATGAATTCTCTCTTCCATCTTACAATCGATCTTAGGTGGAGGAATTGCGGCGTGACCTAAGAATAAAGAGTCAGGAGCTGGAAGTGAAAAATGCAGCAGCCAATGACAAGTTGAAAAAGATGGTGAAAGATCAACAGGAAGCTGAGAAGAAAAAGGTAAAATTTTTTGTTAAATCTCTGTGCATAGCAACTATTCTATTTACAAAACACAGCCTAGAAAGCAAGCACTGGAAGAATTTCAGCTTCTAAAAAGCGGTGTTTTGTCTGGGAAATTTCCTTATAGGTTATGAGCCAGGAGATTCAGGAACAGCTGCACAAGCAGCAGGAGGTCATTGCAGACAAGCAGATGAGTGTGAAAGAAGATCTTGACAAGGTGGAGCCTGCTGTCATTGAAGCTCAGAATGGTATGTTAGCACCTCAAGAGATCACACTGTGGTCTTGGATCTAAAACTGGTCTATGGGAATGTGTTTTCTTGTGATCTGGGTTGGTCCTGTCTCATAAAAGTGTAGGCTCTTAGCATGGGGCTGAACAGAGTTGAAGTCCCTTCTTTTTAATTTGCAGTCTTTGATCTGTGATTTTTGTGCTATATTTTTTGTGTGTGTGTGTGTATAATAGTACCAATCTGATACTTGGTACTCCTATGGCTTGTGGCTTAGTGTGTGGCAGACCAGCTGTAGAAAGAACAGTGATGCCTTGCTGCTGCACAGACAGCATGCACTCAAGCTGTCCATTCGTTAAACTGGGTAGACAAATCGCTGGTTTGAGTGAATCATTTTTAGGCAGCAGAGTAAGTTGCCTGTGCCCATTTGGCAAGTTGATATTCATGGAAGTGTGTCTTGTAATATAGTAGTTATTCAGTAATAATCTGCTTCTCTAATAACCTCATATTCCTTTTTAGAATCTTGAAGCACTTGTACAAATCCAGAGTACTCCCCTGGGCTTTGCTAACTGGTTTTTTTCTTCCCAATCAACACTCTTCATCTTTCTGGCACTGGTTAGCTGTGAAGTCAATAAAGAAGCAGCACCTGGTCGAGGTCCGTTCCATGGCAAATCCACCTGCAGCAGTTAAGTTGGCACTGGAGTCCATCTGCCTGCTGTTAGGTGAAAGCACCACTGACTGGAAACAAATACGTTCCATCATCATGAGAGAGAACTTCATTCCAACCATTGTCAACTTCTCTGCTGAGGAAATCAGGTAAAGTGCAAGTGTGAGCTATTTATGTGAACAAACCATTTACAAAGAACAGAGGGTCTTAACTGGGCTTTCCTCTGTGTAATTGCTTTGGTAGCCCTTGACTTCTTTTGGCACCAGCTTATTGCACATGGTGAACATGCAGGTCGTACAGGAGATAGACTGCTGAAGCCAAGGTGTATCATGAAAACTGGGGCAAAGCAGCTGCTTGTTGTGTGACTTAATGGTATTGGTTGCAAAGCAGTGTGTTGGTGTCCAAAGCCACATTGTCAGTTGAAAGTGGTTTTGCAGCAATAACAGACCAGGCTGCTGAGGGCTTTATTCAGCTTAGGAGGTCAGCTTCCTAGCTGGCTCTAAATGTGAGCAGAAGGTCAGACTAGAGACAGCTGAATTTGCTGCCAACTCCAATTTTTTCACAGCAGAGTTGAGCCATTTTTTAATGACTGATCTTAAAATAGTGATAAAAATTTTTTATCACCTGTAAGCTGTAATTTCTGAAACAAAATGCTGAACATCCCAGCTACAACTCAGCAAAACTGACAGGAAATGTTTCTTGTTAGCTGTGGAAGGCAGGCTAGACAAAGGGATACTGCGCACCTATGTGCTGACACAGATTGTACTCATGCTATCTGTAAAAATTTTTCCCTTGCAGTGATGCCATCCGGGAGAAGATGAAGAAGAACTACCTGTCAAATCCGAGTTACAACTATGAAATTGTAAACAGAGCATCACTGGCCTGTGGACCTATGGTGAAATGGGCAATTGCACAGGTAAAGTCAGCTTGAGGAAGCAAAGGCGAGGTGAAAAGAGTGAGCCAGAAGGCACATAGCAATGTGTAAAGGCTCTGAATTTGCCATTATTCAGTGAAGTACTGCAAGCTATTTTGCTTCAAAGAAATGGGGTAGATGGTTCAGATGAATGCTTATGGGATATATAGTGCCATGCCAGAGAATTATTGGCCAGTTGTGATACAGCCTCTGCACTGAAAAACTTTAAATTTACAGTGAACACTGGTGGATGCTTTCTGTATGTAATGTCATTTTACAGGACAAGACAGTTCTCCACTGGAAAATGCAATGCAGTCCTCTTAATGAGGCTGCATTTGTCTTGCCTCAAAGTAGGACACACTCAAGGCAGTTCTGCCAGGGTATTTTAGGCAGACTTTTAAAGACTTGACTAGTTTCCTAAAGGAATAGGCTTTGGGAATCTTTCCCTCAGAGTGAGATACCCAAGAATGGTTTTACTTGCCTGTTAGTGTTCAATACAGCAAAGTGCTTGCCTCGTTAAAACTGTGCCTGCTTGGAATGGCATGATCTGGAGAGACTGTATTTAATTTGAATCTTGCCAACAGGCCCTGTCCTAATTGTTTGGTGGCTTAGCTTTACTCATTTCACTGTTAAGAAGGGCAGATTAGCACAGTACTGGCATGGACACCCCATTGAATTTATGTAAAATGATGCTGTGCACTTCATAATATGGTCTTAACCTTTTGAATGACTTTATGCAAAACTACAGAGCAGTACAAGGGTCTTGCAAAAAGCAATTACTTACATTTCTGTGCTTAGTTTAAACTAGAGTCCTAGGGATTGATAAACAATACTAAGTTTCTCTTAAGTAGTTAATTCTTACTCAGGTCAGAGCTACACAAATTTGATAGCATTTGATGCAGTTGATAGAATACACCTGAATGCTATTGCTCCTGCTAACGTGTGTCATTTTAGAAAGTACAGAGGTTCTATTTACCATTTGCAGCTGAATTATGCTGATATGTTGAAAAGAGTGGAACCTCTGCGCAATGAACTGCAGAAGCTGGAGGATGATGCCAAAGACAACCAACAGAAAGCAAATGAAGTGGAGCAGATGATTCGTGATCTTGAGGCCAGTATTGCCCGTTACAAAGAAGAATACGCAGTACTGATTTCGGAGGCTCAAGCCATTAAGGCAGATTTGGCTGCTGTAGAAGCAAAAGTAAGACTTCATATACCAATAATTTTTCATTCTTTAATCTTTGTCAGTCCAAAATTAAATCATTCTTCAAACTTTAGAGTGGACTTGGTTGCTTCCCCTGTGCAGTGCATTTGAACTGTTTCATCTCTGGGTGTCATGAGGCTTCTCAAGAAACCTATTTGGAGTTAGAGAAATATCAGCTCATGTTGCTACTTGATTAATAAAACAGTTCTCATAAGGTTTAAAATATGTAGAAAACCTTTGAAAACAGGCATGGATGTAGTGTGATTGCAATGTCTTAACTGGACTTCAAGGAGGGGAGTGTGGATTTCTCTGGATGTACTTGATCTCATCATTAGTATGTTGCTACTGTACTAGTACTTAGCACTTTTAAGTTCCTCAACGTAGCAGTTAGAATCAACATAATATATTAACACTGAAGTGAAATTTAATCTCATTCTGAGCTTCTAAATTTAACTTGGGCCTTGAGTCGGAATGTAAGTGTTCTGAGAGACTTGTAGTACTGCAACATTTCATCATCTAAAGAATCTACTCCACCACTTATTTCTAGGTAAACCGTAGCACAGCTCTTCTGAAGAGTCTTTCTGCTGAACGTGAAAGATGGGAGAAGACAAGTGAAACTTTCAAAAACCAGATGTCCACTATTGCAGGAGACTGTTTACTTTCAGGAGCTTTTATTGCCTATGCTGGCTACTTTGATCAGCAGATGCGTCAGAATCTGTTCACTACATGGTCTCACCATTTGCAGCAAGCAAATATCCAGGTAAAGATACAGTCATGATAAGTTAACCATAAATTGATTTACTGCAGGAGTTAAGCTTTAGGATTGCTAAGTAAAGAACAGAGCTGTTGGAAAAGAACGCTTTTTAGAGCTGTATTTACTTAAAATGTCTTCACCAGCTGGTTGGAGAATGTCAGGTTAAATATTAACTGTGTTTGCTTCCTGCAGTTCCGCACAGACATCGCAAGGACTGAGTACCTCTCCAACGCCGATGAGCGGCTGCGCTGGCAAGCAAGTTCTCTGCCTGCAGATGACCTGTGCACTGAGAATGCCATCATGCTCAAGCGCTTCAACAGGTACTTCATTCTAAGATGCGAAGTTCTAGAGCAACATTCTCGCAGCAGGCAGGGTTTGCACCTATTGAATCACAGTAGCTTCTTCAAAGCATTGTTTCACTGGTGTGTGAACCTCTAATGTTCGTAAAAGCTTCTCAACCATGTGTAAACATAAAAACTCTCATTCACCTTTGCTTGCCTTTTTTGTTATGCTTAGCTGTTAAAATAAGTTGGCTTGAACTGAAGCTATTCTGTTGTCCCAATACAAACTTACCTTTCAAAACTCTGAAGTGAGTCATTGAACCTGCCTCAATTTAGTGAAGAAATAAACAAGGTTTTAGATTTGAGACTAATAATGCAATATAAATTAATAAAGCTGCTTAGACACTGTCTGCAGTCAAAACCTGAATAATGGAAGTGTTTTATTATTAAATTAAGGTATCCGTTGATCATCGATCCCTCTGGGCAAGCTACAGAATTTATCATGAATGAATATAAAGACCGTAAGATAACTCGTACAAGTTTCTTGGATGACGCTTTCAGGAAGAACTTGGAAAGTGCCTTGAGATTTGGTAACCCACTTCTAGTTCAGGTTAGTGGCATGATCCTGTAGAAACTATTTAAATTCTTGAATTCTGCCCTGTGTACTAGAAAAGTTTGCAATTGTTCTCTTAGTAACATGCAAGCAACTTCATTTTCAATTTACAATTTAACAAGTAAACTAGTGATACATGTGGTGTTAGTCCTGAGAGGAATTAGTGAGCTACAAAATCAAAATAAGGTATTTCCTTTTCCACCATTTCAAGATCAAATTATTTTCTTTTGAAGCTACCTTTCTTAACTTCAACAGCATAAAATGACTTGCAACCTGTCTATCTGTTCGTTTGTTTTCATGTGCTCTCTCTAGTCCTAGATAATGGCAACTAATATGGCTAGTTATCTAGAATTAAATCTACTCTGAGTATCAGGGAGAAATTTCAGTAATGTGAAGAAATAGGCAACTATAGGAATAGTTGACTTTCACTTGAAATGGGTATGTTTTTCACTTCTTAGTATGGAAATGGGGAAGACCAGTAATTGTTGCCTGTGCTGTTTAGAATAGGGCTTATATGCAGCAGAGCTAACAGAATTACGAGCACTAATAATACTCCTTTTCTGTACCTGTGTAGCTCAACTACACATCTGAAGTGCAAATACCTTCTGAATGTGATCCCTATTCCAAACCAACTGCCAGTTGTTTGCTTACCAGAATTTTAATTGTTTGCTTACCAGAATTTTAAGCCCCAGTTGGATTGGGAGTTTTAGCTTGAGACGTTTGCAAGCAACAGTCTTTAACACATCTGTCTTTCTAGGATGTGGAGAGCTACGATCCAGTTCTGAATCCTGTTCTGAATCGTGAAGTCCGAAGAACTGGAGGCAGAGTTCTGATTACTCTGGGAGACCAAGATATTGATTTGTCACCATCCTTCGTTATCTTCCTTTCCACCAGAGATCCAACAGTAAGTAAAACCAAAAGCTGTCCTGTTTGTAGAAATGGCATGTGAAGAGAGCTGAGAAAATTGTTCCGTGTTTCCTGTTACAGGTTGAATTCCCACCAGACCTCTGCTCTCGTGTTACGTTTGTGAACTTCACAGTAACTCGCAGCAGCTTACAGAGCCAGTGTCTGAATGAAGTCCTGAAAGCTGAAAGACCAGATGTTGATGAAAAACGCTCTGACCTCCTCAAGCTTCAGGGTATGTTTACCAAAATTAACTTCCTCCTGTTCTAAAAGAATACAGTGGGTTTACTATAGAAGTACACAGTGAAATGTCTTCATGCTCTTTTTTTCAGGATGCCCAATGGCAAAGTGCATACAATTCACATAATTCTTCAACATATCTGTAAAATGTGACCTATTTTTTCTTCTAATTAAGGTGAATTTCAGCTGCGCTTACGTCAGTTGGAAAAATCCCTACTACAAGCACTTAATGAAGTGAAGGGACGTATCCTAGATGATGACACCATCATTACTACTCTTGAGAACCTGAAGAAGGAAGCAGCAGAGGTCACCAGAAAAGTAGAAGAGACTGATATTGTCATGCAAGAAGTGGAGACTGTTTCTCAGCAGTACTTGCCTCTTTCTACAGCTTGCAGCAGTATCTACTTCACTATGGAGTCACTGAAACAGGTAGGTGGAGTTCTTCCTACCAGGAGCTATGTGTAATTACTGGTTAAAGCTAAATGGGCACTGCCCAATATTGCAGTTTGGTAGGCATACTCTGTTGGTTATCAAACAGCAGAGTTGTAGAGAGAAAAAATAAACTCTCTTCTCTTTCAGATACATTTCCTGTACCAATACTCTCTCCAGTTTTTCTTGGACATCTATCACAATGTCTTGTATGAGAACCCAAATCTGAAGGGAATTACAGACCATACTCACCGTCTCTCAATCATCACAAAGGATCTCTTTCAGGTTCAGTTTTTTAACTAATAAATGTAATTCTTTAATAATTTTTGAAGTTCAAAGCTTCTTACACTACTACTCTGTTTTGTTCCTAGGTGGCCTTCAATCGAGTGGCACGTGGCATGCTGCACCAGGATCACATAACGTTTGCCATGCTCTTGGCCCGGATCAAGCTGAAAGGCACTATTGGGTAAATGTTTGTTTCCTTGCTTCACTTCAGTTGAAAAAGGAAGGGCTGTCTTGAAGGCATCTAGCTAAAGTCGTCTTTTCCCTTAACATTAGGGAGCCTACGTATGATGCAGAATTCCAGCACTTCTTGAGAGGGAAGGAGATTGTACTTAACACTGCATCTCTCCCCAAAATCAATGGTTTGACTGTAGAGCAAACAGAAGCAATGATGAGGTTGAGCTGCCTTCCTGCATTTAAGGACCTTGTTTCAAAAGTTCAAGCTGATGAGGTAAGTGTTGGCTAGGATCTGTCTCTCCACTGAACTATCTTGTTAAGCTTTTCAGGTGTCTGCTTGAAGAGCTTCATGCTTAAAAGTAAGCTCTCCTACTGTGGGAAGGGAAGCCCTAAAGATTAACTAGTTGTAGTTGTGGAAATGAATGTTCTTACTTCCTTTGTAACCCAGCTGTGAAACTTGTGAACACCAGCACTGTTCATCACTCAGAAACAGTTTCACCATTCATCTGGCTTCATGGTTGACCAGCTTTGGTTCCTATGGTAGCAGAAAGTGTGACACTGCATATCTTTTGCTGCATCACTATTGTGTGATAATTATGCAGTAGAGGGGAGCAGCCCCAGCCATACATAACTTCATTATGGTGGGCTCTTGGACATGCCTATGTGGAATAAATTTGGATAGTACTCAGCTGCTGAACACTGCACCTTCTCATGACGGAAGCGTTCAAGAGTAACACATCTTTGTCTTGACTGTGAAACTTTATGTCCCAGATTATGTCTACATCTTAAATAGTACCTGTTTGCTTTGCCCTGCCTGATTTTTATATTAGAAGTTGAATTCTCTTTACTACATCTAATTTTTCTCAAACTGTTCAGCCTGGGGTAAAATAACTTACAGCTTGGGCTGGGACTTGGTAGAGATCTGTAGAATCAGGGCTGCTGGAGGCAATCAGTGTAATCAGGGATAGCAGTGAAATGATTTGGCACATCTAAAGAAAGCATAATAGACAAAGCATAATTTGAGTTTTATATGTCCTTGCTGTATATTTCTGATATCTTGAAATTCAACTTCAGGTTTTTTGAGTATTTTTTTTTCAATACAGCAATTCTGTATCTGGCTGGATAGCAGTTCCCCAGAGCAGACTGTACCATACCTTTGGACTGAAGAAAAACCTGCAAGTAAGTGAAGTTGCACTGTTGTCCATACCAGTCCTACTGTACTGATCTAAGCAGTTACTACGATTTTAAAAGCAATTCTTAAATAGAATTTAATTTTGGACCTTAATGGTTGAAAAAATCATACAGTTGGGATTGTATAAGAACCTCAAGTCTAGTGGGTTTGGTTCTGGGTTGTTTTGGGGAGGTTGGTTTGTTTGTTTTCACTGGGTTTTTTTAAACCAAACTGTTCTAAGCAGTAGTTGCTACACTTAGTTGCTGCACCTTAACCTGTGATCTGGTCTTCCACTGAGGATGAAACGTAATTCTGCAATCTCATTAGATTGCATAATAGTTTGGATTAACCTTAGTCATTGCCAGTCTGCAGATAGCTCAATACTCTAAAAAGCTCCAAGACACAGATTTTCTCAGGACAGGGCTGGTCTAGTAAAGTGTTTACACCTGCTGTTGTATCGAAGCATGAAGTCTTACCTCCTGCTACATTAGTTGTCAGTGCTAATTTTTTCAGAGTGGGAACTTGAGGGTGAGTGTTGCCCTTCAGTTCCTCCCCCCTCTGAAAGGTAACTTTAGGAAATGTTTGCTGTCTTTGATCATTCCGGGCTCATTCCTGTAGCTTTATAAATTAAGGATTCTAAGCTCGTATTTACTAGCTGCTTATTAAGGCTGCTTGACCATTAACTGAAGCAGCTCTAGGTTATCTACCCTATCCATGCTAGACAAGTGTGTAGTAATTCAGAGTCTAGCAGAAGAGCAGATTATTTTGTGAGTGAGATGATGCGAAGAGATCGCAAAATTAAAATCACTCAATGGCAGTAATTCTGGTCTGTAGATTTTGTAAACCAGCTGAAGCTGCTAAGTTTTTTTTAGTTGTCAAATTAAAAACAGAATACAAGCATTTCATTAAAAAGTTGGATCTGATCTTTCAAAGGGTAATTAACTTTCTAACTGTGTAGTCTTCAGAACAAGATGGGGAGAAATTGAATGGAGAATTGAAGAGAGGAGAGTGTTGAGGATGGTTTTCTTACCTGTCCATCTAATCCTGTCTCCTCTTTCCAGCTCCCATTGGACAGGCCATCCATCGCTTGCTGCTGATCCAGGCCTTCCGGCCAGATCGTTTGTTGGCCATGGCACATACCTTTGTTTCAACCAATCTTGGAGAGTCTTTCATGTCCATTATGGAGCAGCCTTTAGATCTGACACACATTGTGGATACAGAGGTAAACTACTTGTTTTTGAAACGCTTAGTGCCATCTTGCATGAGTTTCACAGTGAGTTAAGCTATCCAATGAACATTTCTTCCACTTACCCTTCTCTGGTATGAGGAGTGGATTTTTTTTCTATTTGTTAATGTAAAACTAAGAGTAACATAATGGTTTAAGTTGTAAAGAGGAAAGAAACACTGAGCTTACTGCATTCTCATATTATCTAGTGATTGATTCTTGTCCTTTTCAACTTCTTGGAGCACAGGTGAAACCGAATACCCCTGTGCTGATGTGTTCAGTGCCTGGTTATGATGCCAGTGGTCATGTTGAAGACCTTGCAGCTGAGCAGAATACACAGATTACTTCTATTGCTATTGGTAAGAGCATACCTTATTTCAACATGTAAGTATAAATGAAATTGTTAGCAGTAAGAGATTTAGCAACCCTTCTGTCTTTTAGGTTCTGCTGAAGGGTTTAACCAAGCAGATAAAGCAATAAACACAGCAGTGAAATCTGGAAGGTAAGTTCTATTTCATTTTCAGCTAGAATACTCTGGTAGAAGGGTAAAAGGGGGAAGTTATTGGTTAAAGAGATAAAACTGTGAGTAAAACAAAAAAGGTAGGCCTATCTTTTGAATTTAAGTTTGTAACAGCAGGCACATCTGTTTACATCTTCTATTTAAGTATTTTCAGGAGAAGTAGATTGTGCCTGCAAAACAAGAAAGTTAACCCATTTATAGAACATAGTAATTGATTCTATGTAGAAGGCAGGCTTAAAAGAGGAAGGAAAATCTGTAGCATTGATATCATGTTCTGTTATTCTTTGTGATGATCACAGCCGGGATTCATAAGGTGTTTACTAAAAAGTACTTGTTCTGTTTCAAAAATTCACAGATGGGTAATGCTAAAGAATGTTCACCTGGCTCCTGGCTGGCTCATGCAACTAGAAAAGAAACTGCATTCCCTGCAACCCCATGCTTGCTTCAGACTCTTCCTTACCATGGAGATTAATCCAAAGGTAACACTGATTTAAAATTTGATTCTCTGCAGAGTAACTGGCTTGCAGAGCTAAGAGTGCTCCCCAGGGAAGGTTCTCTCATAACTGCCTTTCTGCAGTAAAGAAGAAGGAAAATACACACCTGTCAGGGGAGTTATTAGCCTTGCTTTCTGATAACAGAATTGTAGCTGTAAACTTCATACTGTTCCTTTTGCTGATTCCCCATACCTCCAAAAGAAAGGCAGGACTTCATGTGCTCACCATGAGGTTTTGAAGCTAATGCAGACTGTGCTGGGATTTCATTTAGTGAAGGCTAAAGCAGCTGGATTTGAGCATATTGATCTTCTCTAGGTGCCAGTGAATTTGTTACGTGCCGGCCGAATCTTCGTGTTTGAGCCTCCTCCTGGTGTAAAGGCAAACATGCTGAGGACCTTCAGTAGCATTCCAGTTTCTAGGATGTGCAAGGTGAGGCTGTGGTTGTGTCGATTAAACTAAATGCAAGAACATGGTTGTTTAAATGTTATTTAGATATTAAAATCTCAGCTTCTAAGATGTACCTCAAATGTTTTTCTCTCCTCACCCAAATAAAATAGTAGTTGCTTGTTCTGTTGGTAGAGTGTATTCAATTTTGGTAGCAATCTAGCATTAAATCTGATACTTCCTAGTCTTTTAGCAGGCTTTGGTTTTATCAGTTTACTTGAGTAACGGTTGTCTGGCTTTGTGTTGGTTTTTTCTCCCCACTTCTAGTCTCCAAATGAGCGTGCTCGTTTGTATTTCCTCCTTGCCTGGTTCCATGCCATTATCCAAGAGCGCCTGCGCTATGCTCCCTTGGGTTGGTCCAAGAAGTACGAGTTTGGAGAATCTGACCTGCGATCTGCCTGTGACACAGTGGATACCTGGTTGGATGATACAGCAAAGGCAAGTAGTGTTGTGTACTTAGGCACAGGTAACATATTACTTTGGATCTTCAGTGAAACAGTCTGTTCTGGAAACATTTAGGAAATTAAATGAGTAGGCACAAAATACCTGTTGGCAATTTAACAGTTGTTTCCTGCTAATTATAGGGTCGCCAAAACATTTCCCCTGATAAGATCCCCTGGTCTGCACTGAAGACACTGATGGCCCAGTCTATCTATGGAGGTCGGATCGATAATGAATTTGATCAACGTTTGTTAAACACTTTCTTGGAACGTCTGTTCACTACCTTAAGTTTTGACAGTGAATTCAAACTGGCTTGCAAAGTTGATGGACACAAAGATATTCAGATGCCAGATGGAATCAGGTATCATTTTTTCCTTATCCTGATCTCTTATGTACAACTTTTTTTTTATTAAAAAACTGCACACAAAGAAAAAGAACAAACCAAGCACGTAACCTGTATTTCTATGCTGTGTAAACATCTGTCTCGGGCAAAGCATTACCTTGGCATTCTAACAGAGGAAACCCTTTAATGAAATTAAAACTCTGCCTTGCAGGCGTGAAGAGTTTGTCCAGTGGGTTGAGATGCTGCCAGATACACAAACACCATCATGGCTGGGTCTGCCAAATAATGCAGAGAAAGTTCTTCTCACCACACAAGGTAAATGCAGAAAGTCAGCAATGTCTTCCATAGATTACCAGGCCACCATTTTAACTAAAAAGCAGAAGAGAAATACAAATTTTGCTGAAGAGTCAATAGCTTTCTCCTTCTCCCTCAACATCATTGGTTTAACTTCTGCAAGGTAAGGCACTTGAGTAGTCCAAAAACTGACCAGGAGCCTGTGAATCAAAAAAGCCAGTTACATTTAGTCTTCCAGATGGCAAGCTCCTATCTTGATTCTGGAAATCTTTATTATAAGCTTCTAGAGCCACCTACAGCTGGGCAGTTCTGAATCTTAAGTCTATACAAGGAATAATGGAAAGTCCTGGTTCTTGCGTGTAGTGGGATGTTTTAATCTTGATGCCACTCTGACTAACAGCAAATCTTCTGTTTCAGGCATAGATATGATCAGTAAAATGCTGAAAATGCAGATGCTGGAGGATGAGGATGATCTGGCTTACGCAGAAACTGAGAAGAAGACAAGAACTGATTCTACATCAGATGGACGGCCAGCCTGGATGAGAACACTGCATACCACAGCCTCTAACTGGCTTCACCTTATCCCACAAACTCTAAACCATCTGAAGCGGACTGTGGAAAACATTAAAGTAAGAACTGTGTTTTACTTAACATGGGCATAGGAAAATCACAAGTTCAGGTGCATTGTGATTTGCAAGTACCAGTTACACTGCTGAGGGGTCAATGGAACCTGTATTGATGCTGATTTTGAGTGCCATAGCCACGTAATGACCTGCTGGGTTTCTCAAAATGCTCCTAAAACGTGGTTTATGTCTTTTCGGTAGTATTTGAAGAAATGCAATGGCAAACAGTCTAGCCAGGGAGCTGCAGCAGGTAGTCTGCATTAATTGTTCTATTATGACTTCTACTTTCTTGCTTCATCAAGGGAGAGGAGATTGTTGGTTGTAAAACAGTTTCTGCAATCACTTTCTGCACCACAGGCTGCATCTTCATGTTCAGTGCAGTCACAGTGTCACTGCTCAGTCCTCCCAGAATTTGGAGATTGCTTTTCATAGCAGTTTTCCAGCAAGAACTTTGCTCTGCAACTTACTTTCCATGTTTTGACCATCAGGATCCTTTGTTCCGGTTCTTTGAGAGAGAGGTGAAAATGGGAGCTAAGCTGCTCCAGGATGTTCGTCAGGACCTGGCAGACGTGGTTCAAGTGTGTGAAGGGAAAAAGAAACAAACCAACTATTTGCGTACTCTGATAAATGAGCTGGTGAAAGGTATGGGAACTCACATTAACATCTCCTGGTGCTCTCTTTGCTTCTTGCACTCTGTAAGAGGCTGTTGTGGTCAGCAGCTTAAAACAAAAATGGTAGAAAAATGTGGATAAACTTTGCCATTTGACACAAGTAGTACTTAAAGTTGAGCATAAAATTCCCATTGGCTTGGTTTGAGATTTCAAGTTGAGGTTGATAATAGCCTAATAATTAGGCTACAATAATAATATAATACTTAGGCTATAAGAGTAATATTATTAGGCTTTTTGAACAATTTATATTAGCAGCTTAATTTCTAAGCTGAGATCTTACTAAATTCTCTCAATTTCTGACTTGTGACAGAACAAAGTTGTTTATACCACCAAATGAGTAGTATTGGTCCTATAAAATCTCCTAGAAAATATTCAAGTTATTTGAATTTCTGTTTAAAGATTGTACATGCATTCTCACGGAATTCTCACAGATATGCTGCATGTTGTAATATATGGTGATTTGAACAAAAGCATTTTCTGAAACACAGATACTTGACCTCTTCAGTTTTTTCTAAAAACTCAAATTTTCACACAGAATTGAAGATTTGGTCTTGCAGTAAATAGCTGTGTGTAACTGCAGTTGCTCTTGAAGGGTGTCTGTAACTGGGTCGCATTTTAAATACAGAGTAGACCTGGAGGCCATTTGCTCTGTAACCTTTGAAAGTGCTTTCACTTACTCAGGGGCCTTTTGAAATAGAGGTTGATATTCCAGTCCAGGTCTTCAAAGTTTCAATATAGTGTGTAATTTCAACCTGTATATGTACAAAACTTAATTCTAATCACATTTTTGTAGGTATTTTGCCTCGCAGCTGGTCTCATTACACAGTGCCAGCTGGTATGACTGTTATACAGTGGGTGTCTGACTTCAGTGAGCGCATTAAACAGCTCCAGAATATTTCCCAGGCAGCTGCATCTGGTGGAGCTAAAGAAGAGAAGGTACCTTTTGCTGACTTCTCAGGGTTATTGGTGGAACTGTGTAACTGCTTCCTGGAGTCCTCACATCAGGATTTCTAAATAGCTCCTCAGTCAATGAACTTGAGTCAGTGTGCTCTGAAATGTCTGTAAATACTGCTGAGCGTCTCCTGATCGCAGCGTGATGAGGCTTAGCAGGCTAAGCTCTGTGCACAGAGATCAGGGGGAGCCATTAGTATTGTGGAACAACAGGCAACAGGGCCTTAGATCAAAAAGCATCTTAGCAGTTACACTGTGTTCCAGTAGCAGCGGGAACATCTTAATGTAAATAGATTGCTGAAGTATTTATAATAGTCATTAATAATTACTGCAGCTGAAATACTTTTTTTCCCTGTATTTTCCCCCCTTAAATAGAACATCCATGTGTGCCTTGGTGGCCTGTTTGTACCGGAGGCATATATTACTGCTACAAGACAATATGTTGCCCAAGCAAACAGTTGGTCCCTTGAAGAACTCTGTCTTGAGGTCAATGTTACAACTACCCAGAACGCAGTCCTGGATGCCTGCAGCTTTGGAGTCACAGGTAAACTTAGCGGAAGGAAGGGACCCTGTTCTGAAATGTTTTCAGAAGCCTCTGGTATTAAATGGGCTATGTCAAGTGAAAAAGATGCTGTTGTTGCAAAAGTTATACACGCTTTCTGAAAGTGTTTACAGATCAGTGTGATATTAGTTATTAGGGAAGTACGTACAATGCTAACAAATCTCAAGACCGGGGTCAGTGTATACTGAAGTGGTATTGCATAGTGTATCACCTACAGCCTCTTCATTTTGCAGTATGAAATGCTTCTCATTTAGTGGACTTAGCCCTTAAATGATACAGAGGCAGACAGCCTTTGGATGTATGAAAGCTCTTAGAACTCTAAACTGTATTGCCATTTGCAGGCCTGAAGCTTCAGGGAGCCACATGCAGTAACAACAAGCTGTCGCTCTCGAATGCTATTTCAACTGTCCTGCCCATTACACAGCTTCGCTGGATCAAGCAGACAAATGCTGATAAAAAAGCAAATGTTGTAAGTATTGATAAAAATATTTAGATATACCTAGCAATTTCTCTCCTAAGGCTTTATGGATACTTGTACTGGGCACAACAAATCAACTGGTGTTCTCTAATTACTCTCGGTGCCAGTTGGCATCTGATTTCGAGGCTAGCAGCAAACAGACCTAGTGCTGACCGTGTCTTTCCTTTGTAGATAGATAAAAAGGAGAGGCATCCAAAAATGCTGTTCAGTGCTGTTCAGGTCAAAACTCAAATTTATACCTATAGCAGCATCTGTGAATTTATTAAGTCTTGTGGTTTTTCCTCATATTTTGAGTACTGAGTTATCAAAGACTAAATTCCCATCTCATTGGGGTCATATATGTAGTGTTATAGAAACCTGTTACACTCTTCAGCTGTCTTACACAACTCTTCTATATTCACGTTTTTCCCTAGGTTACTTTACCAGTTTATCTGAACTTCACTCGTGCTGATCTGATTTTCACCGTTGACTTTGAAATAGCGACCAAGGAAGATCCCCGCAGCTTCTATGAGCGTGGCGTTGCAGTTCTCTGCACTGAGTGAACAAATTTATTTTCACTGGTTAATGCTATAGTAAGTGTCAGTCTTCTATGTAGTGCTCACCTGTAATTAATTACTTTTGTAATCAGGGTAGGTTAGCAGATGGATTTGTGTCAAGTTGGCTGGAAAGGCAATGGTGCATTGGGAAGCTGATAGGCCAGAGAGATTTCTTTGAAGGAAAACTGAATGAGATTTTTAGATGGTTATTGGTAGATGTGATGTTTGATGGATTATGTTGTATTAAATAAAACATATAGCAAAAATTTTGACCATCTATTTCTGTTAATCTAATTCTTAGTGATGGTTTTGGTCTGGAAAACCTGTACCCATGATCTTTTCAGAGAATAACTAGGAGTTGCTTTTCAGGCTAAGGTCCAGTGACAGGAGCCTTGGAATGTAAGTCTGTAGTGCAGTGAGACACAAAGCCTGCCATCTGCTGTGATAATTCAGGCCATTGCATTAATTACTTGCAGTGGACTGGTTCTTACTTGAAGTAACCTGCTACAATGCATTGAGAAGCTGGAGCATCCTGAACTAAACTTTCTTGTCCTATTGACCACAGAGCTTCCTCTTTCTAAAACTGCTTTTATGGTGAAATAGGCCTCCAGGTTCATGTCTCAGTAACCCAGGAGGAGGCTATTAAATGCTTACACAAGGAGTTAGAATATTATTTGAGACTCTCACATGTGACCAACCGTTACTAAATTAGGGAAGCTGAGAGTTCCTGCTAATTGCTTGGGTTGCTGTAATGGTTTGGGCATTTGCTTGCTTTTTCTGATTCTGAGTTCATTGGCTAAGCATTTCTACCTTTCTGACCATCCTCTCAGAACAGCTGTCCTCTGTGACAGTGGCTAAAGTAAAGTGTTCAAAGATGTGTATGAAGAATGCAGGCACACAGCTTTCCAATCTCAGAACAGAAATCTTGAGAGCCCCTTCCTTCAATGATTGCTCCTATGAAAGCAGTCACTTTCATCAGCTCTAATGTTTTTCTGTGAAAAGTTCTATAGTACAAGCCTGTGCTGGGAGGAAAAATTGCAATCTCAGCCTGCCTCACATGCTTGCTTTGATCAATGCTTGCTGGTTACTGAAACAGAATTCTGCTGTCTGTTTCGCAAAGTTAATTACTGAGGCTGAACTGTCCTGGCTGGTTTTGTTACCTTACAAAGTGTGAATCCCAGACCACTGAATCATGTAATCTTTGTGCAGTTCTTACCCAGTTGTGAGGAACAGAGATGAGAACTACATGCATCATGATCCAAGATGAGTTGTAACTATAATGCCTTTGCTTTGTTTCAGCCTCTGTGAGAGACTTTGCTTTCCAGCATCAGAATATGTCTGGAACTGGTATCACTGCCTCCAGCATCATTCCAATTACATTGTACAGAAAAAAGCAGACCTCCTGCTAGCAGCATGCTCTAGGTACCGGCTGCACTATGAAGTATTAGCTTAAATCAAGAGCTGGCTGTTGGCAGCTCAGCTGAGCATGCACCTTCCTTTCAGCAACTACTGTTTGTGCACAGCTCATAGACCTGGGCTGTGGTACCACTTACAGCTACCATTAAAGCTCTGCCTAAACCAGTTCCACCTATCAGCAAATGCTGATGGGGAGAGCAAGAGAGTCTCAAGCTAAAGAGAGTTTAAGCTTCCCAAACTCTTCAGCTCTTTTATGTTAACTTCTGCATTTGGCCTGAACTAACAAAAGGTGCCATTTCAGTTCACAAGTTACTCTATAGCTGCATTCTCATACTGAATAAACATATTCCAATGAGTATATACCATCCCCTCTGGCTTACCCTCCCCCTTTCTTCCCTTCTCTCCTGTCTTGTTGTTTCCATGCTGTGTGAAACAGCTGATTTAAGTGAAATCCTCCTTAGGTGAATTTAGGATTCTTGGCTGCAGTTTGAAAGTCAGGGGGTTCAGTTTTATTTAGCCTCAGCTGACAGGGCTGAGAGCTAGGGTGTCTAGTAGCTAGGACTTAAAATGAAGGGCTTGGCTGCATCACAATGTTGTATTTTTAAGCTTTTCACAAGTCTTCATTCCAGAGAGCTGTAGCCTAGTTGCAGTACGTACAAATCTGTAACTGTAAGTGGTTGGTTGTTGGTTTGTTTGGGTTTTTTCAATTAACTTCACAGTTTTCACTGCAGCAATCTTTGCCTCTGGACAAGCCATGGAGCAACTTGACAGCAAGGACAGAACAGTAGCTTCTGTCTTGGGGCAAAGGCCTCTGAAACTTCCTGTTTAACCACATATGTTCCAAGCTGATTAAAAACCATTTCCAGCTGGGAGAATAAGGATGAAAGAAAAGTTGCTTTAATAAATACACAGGCTGAAGGGTGCAAAGCTAGCAGATAAATAATATTTTGAGTGGCTTTCCATCTTATGAAAGAAACCGGAAACTAAAAATCTCTGCTAGTTGTACAAAACAAATGCTTTCAGTAGTTGCTGGTACTAACATCTTTCAAGCCATCATTATACTTTCATAGTTAGTAGTTCCCCTGCCACACAAATGGACTACCCAGATTCTAAACCTGATTAAAGAAATTACCATACAGGAGAGGGAGATCAGAGACACAGTTTTTGCTCCCTAACTGGCCTCGCATCTGTGGGCACCACTCCTGCAGCTCCCGAGTGATTGCTCTCACTAAGAAGCTCTGAGTAATGTGTTCCACATCACATTGTAAACACTGATCTAGCAGCTACACAGAAACTGCCCAAAACCTTGGTACAACCAGGTAGGAGCAGCTGTGTTAACAGCAACTAGACAAGTTCTCCCCTTTGAAGGAGAAAATAAATGCTGGATTGTCAGTAGTTGCAGTCGGTTCAGCGTGATGCACTTCAGCTGTTGGTAGTCAAACCTGTATCACTCACCACTGGGAGGCAGGTCAGACACAGCAGGAGCCAGACATGGGTGAAACAGGTGCCAGACAAAGCCAGAGCTATTGAAAGCTAATTGCAGCCAAGGGGTCATTCTTCTTTCCCTCCTCAACAAACCCTTGGCAGTGTTGGTGGAATTACACTGAACAGCTGCCTCCAGGTGCTGCACACAGGAGCTGGGGCTGGTGCTTCCGGAGGACCTGGGCACCAAGCTTGGCTGTCCATGCTGTGGATATCTCTTCGCTAGTTTTCACTGGAATTGCCACACAGCTTGTTTGATTCCATTTTCTCAGGTGGATCTCAGAGCTTACTGTACAGTGCAGTGCATTTGTAACAGGCTTGAGGCAGCCTGTTTAGTTCAGGTACACTCTGCAAAAGAAGCCTCTACCCAAACGGTCTTTCAGAACAGTTTGTCCAGTGATTTATTCACCCCTTACATTAGGTTGCACGGAATTTCTTTCTCTTCAGTTTTTCACTAGCACCCCCAGGAGCAGGAATCCCTTGTTTTCTTTTAATTATGAGCTGCTTGGCCATTGTGCCATCACAGTGAGCTGCAAGCAGGGGCTGTGGAGCAGTGTCAGCCAGGGTTGCAGGGAGATCCGCAGAGGCTGAAGGGTTAACAACCCTCGGTAAGGCGTGGTCAGGTGTCAGTGCCCTGGGGGCAAATGCTTCTGTCGCTGGAGGCAGCTCCAGTGATTGCAACAGATCCTTCTCGAGGCCAGGAAGCTCCAGGGCTGCTCTAGAGTCATTTACTGCCTGAATTTCACTGACATTCGGAGAATTAGGGAAGGATTCTTCATCTTCTGAAGTATCAGCATCCTCCAAAGGCATTGCTTTTGGGGCACTGTTTGTCCCTTTCATACCACAGTCAGTGTGAACAGATGCATCTTCTGAATCACCATCATAAGGGTCTAAAAACTAAAATAAACATCTCTAAACATGGTGGATGCTTATTTGTCCTTAAAAAAAACAAACCAAACAAGATGCAACATACAATGGACTTTAAAATCCCTTTAAACCTAAGTCACAGACTTATTGTGGAAGTTTTTCTGTTTATCCACACACTCCTACCTCTGTTAGTTTTTGGATGCTATACCAAGAACTGTGTAATACCCAAAACCTACTTGTAGTCTCCTGGATTCCTTTGCTTTCTTGAGTCCTCCAGCAAGTGGGCTAGGCACAATCTATTTAAGAGAAGTGAACATAGGTTTATAAGGCACTTTCCCATAAGTTACCAAACCAAAAACAGAGTAGGTGGAAATCCTAGAGAAGAGGAAGCCAGATTGTCATTTTGCTAAAAGACAATAAAAACTGTCTCTCAGTCTAACTTTTAAAGGTTTGGTAAAGTTAACCTAAAATAGAGCTGTGGTAAGTCTTAGTGCATTTAAAGCATTGCACTGAAGAGAACAATGAGTAATTACATACCAGAAGAAAAATAAACCAAACCAGCACTTAAATATTAGTAGTCAGGATACAATTTAGATTTTAGAGAGCCTCCCTCCCACTCAAGTCCCTTTTTGTTCTTTCACGCAGGGATGATTTGAAATTCTGAAATAGCGCTTAGAGTCTGGGCCTATTAATTAAAAAAAAAAAAGCCGTGCAGGGAGACTCCCTTTAGAAAGCAAACCCCAGGTGCCGAAGTCTCACAAAGGGAAAGAAGTTAACAGCAAGGAAACTGGGAAAGTTCTTCTTGAGAAGGATCCACCGCAGGTGCTCGGAGAACACACTGCCAGTCAGTGCTGTGCTGCTTCCAGTGGGAAGGGGGAGAACTGAGCACAGCTGAGACAAAGCAGAGCTCAAGAATCTGGGCTCAACTGGAAACCAAAGGCTTTAGCAGAGGAGCTGAAGTCCAAGCCCGTTTATGACCACATACTCTTGTGCTGGTTCAAGGACAGAGACATCCCCATAAAGCCCTTCTGCTTCTCCCCCCGTCCTGGCCTGGCACCTGCCTCAGCACCCTCGGCGAGAGCAGCCAGCTCTTTGTTCAGGCTGGGGCCTGTGCAAGCCCCCCTTCCACCCTGCCCAGCCATCACACAGCTGGACTCCCAGCCTGGTCTGTCTCTCCCAGGAGAGCACAGACAGCTCCAGCCTTGCCCTGACCTTTCTAGAAGGTGAAGTGGAGGCAGGTTCCCAGCAGGCAGCTTCTCCGAGTCACAGAGCACAGTGATTCACACAGAGCAACAGCAAGCATCAATTCCAGAGACTTTTACCCACAAATTAAATATTTTGTTCTCCACTCCAGCATCAGGTCTTTTTTCATCAACACTGAACACACCAGTTTGACACAACAATGTTTAAGAAAGTTACCAATATCCATAACTGCCACAGCAACAGAGCTGCTCTTAATCTCCTCCAAAATGGACAGTCAGAAGGTAGAGGTTCTCCACCCACAGCTGTAGAAATCCCACTGGACCACAGCTGCTGAAAGTTAACTACCAGGAAGAGCCCAGCTCAGCATTTTTCTGCCCACAACACTCTCTTTCCCACCTCATCCTCCTAGAATCAACTTTTCTAAAGTTAGTAACAGTTGTAAGAAAGAGCCTGATGGAAAGAGTAGTATTGGGTTTGGGGTTGTTTTGGGTTTTTTTCCAGTCACAAAAATCAACAACCCCACAACATGCCTTAGATGCTCCCTATTGAGGCTGAAGGAAGAGTTGGATACACATCAGGGAATCACACCACCATCAGAACACTTCAGAGTCAGTCCTTACCTCTGGCCTGGATTCAGACTCGGACTCTGTGCTTGACTCCACTGTGCACTTCTGCTGCAGAGGAGGAAGGGAAAGAAATGCCACTCAAAGCAGAAGTTACTGCAGCTTCAGGCTGAAGCCGAAGTTCTAGTACCAATTGTAGGTGCTGAGTTTCTCCAAAGCTCCCCCATCTGAAGCCAGCTCATCTTTCAAAATATCTTACAGTTGTGGTGCTGGTTGGGTTGTGCAAGTGAGACATAAGGGGAAAATAGAAGTCTCTCTCACCAGTCCTCACCCCAAAAACAAAGGGAAGCAGTCCAGAACATGCCTTGCCCTTGCTACGAATGGTTACTGCAGGCTTGTAACTTCACAAAACGATTTTTAGTTTGCATTGTGGTTCTGTTTGTTTCTTAGCATTTGGTGGCCCTACAGCTCAGAAATGTAACTGCAGATAAATGACTCAAAACACCCTCATTTTTTCTAAAGCTCTTGCTTAGAAAGAGACCTTACAAACAAACAGCTCCCCTAGTTCCCAGAGGTAGCACAGAAGTGGAAGTTTCCTTCACCCATCCCATTTGAATTAATTCATCCACACCTGTTCTTCATGCACTCTTTTCCAGCCCAGCCAGCTGCACCACAAGGCCAAGAGCAAACCAACCATCACTTTCTGAATTATATTTTAATAGGGAGGTAGAGAAGCAGCAATTAGAAAAGTTACCATGTATTTTCGTGCCAGTCTTGCTACGCAGTCTGGGCTTTTAACGGAATCCTCCTTTTCCCGAACATCTAGTGAAACAGGCAGAGGGTAGGGAGCACATTATAGAAAACCTCCTCAGAGACAAAGTGCCCAGACATGGCTACTCCCTTTATGCCAGACAAGTTGATCAGTCCTTCACATACTCTGTGCTAAGCTCTCAATCAAAGGCAGCTTCTGTTTAAAAATAAATAAGAAGCAGCCACTCTCTTCTACCGCAACAAGACTTCATTCATTGGTCTTTCATGCAGCATGAGGAAAATAAAATTTTTTTTAAAGAATCCTATACCAGACCAGTAACATGGAGGGTTTTTTTTTTTCTTTTCAGCACTACAAGTTTTCTGAATCCCAAAAGAGGTATTTGTGCTCAAGACATCCAGCCAGAGTAGAGAGGGATAAATGCAACGCTGTGCTATAAGCCAGCTCTCTATTCCCCACTCCCAAAATTCAGTCCCTGTACACTCACACCCCACCCCCGGGCTCTGTTACAGGAACTCCCTCCCTTCCATACCCTCCATGGGCTGCCCAGCCTCCCGCCTCTTCCTCTGCCGCTGCCTCTTCCCAGCTGAGGCCATCCTGCTCCCAGCACCTCCCGCCTCTCCAGCTTTATGGGCTGGGCCTCGCTGCCCCCATCTCCACCCTCGCACCAGCCCTGCTCAACCTCTTCCACCTGGAGAGCTGCTCCTTCAGAGAAGAGGGAATGAAGCAAGAGAACCCACGAGTGAAACCTTCCTGTGAAATAAAGCCCTTTGTGCCACTGCAGGGCTCCAGGCTGCTCTGCAGCAGAGCCGACTGCGTGGGGCCTGCTCTCCTTTAGTCACTCCATTTCCCGAGCGTGTATGTAAAATACACACACATTTACATATCTATATATATGAAATATGTATGAAAGCACAGGTATGCACACACATCCAGTTTGCAAGGTCTGGTGGCCAGGGATGTGACGCTTCCCCTCCACTCTCACCAGTCTATTTTCTGGAGCCCCATTTCCTTCAGAAGACCCTCAGGCTGACGGAAGAGTCCACAGCCAAGGGGAACCCCCCTCTTCCCTCCAGAGGCAGCCAGGGTGTTCAAAGATGTTTCTTCCTGTGATTTGCTGGAGCAGATGATCTCCCCTGTAACAGAGGGACAGTTGTAGCTGGACACACTAAGCTTTCTGAGCATTCTTCTTAATCACTTACAATCCAGCACAATTTTACTGTTTTTAAATACCAGGAACAGTATTTTTTCAGAGTTACTGGAGAACTACAGATCAGGTCTGTTTTTCACAAAGAAGCAGATCTGATTTGACCCTTTAAAAGCCACATCTCCATTCCATTTCTTCTTGTTCTTTCTATAGGAAATGAGGAACTATTTTTACTTTTTTCCAAATCAAATGCCTTTTCTTCCCATTATCTCTTTCCTAGCTGGCTTTCTTGCATCTTTCTGCACGGTGCAGAAGGTACTACTGTATAAAAACCTCAGCAAAACAAACATCTCACTCTAAAGCCAGCAGTGGGTTGTTGCTCTGAAAAGGCACAAGGAACAAGTCCCAGTAGGGGTGACAGTGACAGCAGCTGTCCCAGAAGCAGCTCACAAGCCTCCACCCCACTTCTGCCTCCAGCTGAGCTAGACCCTGTTGCTTACACCTCTTTTCTTCCCAGACACCTGTCTTTCCATCTCCTTTCCTTATCTACGCAGACTAAAACTATCTGATGATTACTCCCTCTCTTCAGAATCTCCGACCATTTTCAAAACACAGCAGCCAAAAACCTCAAGCAACACTCCATAACACCTCCCACCACCGAGGTGGGAGCTAACGAGGCTGTGTTAGTGCCTGCAGCACCAGCTGAGCTGAATGAGCACAAATGACCATCATGCTTCACCCAAATACAGGGCTGGGAGTCGTTACTCAAACAAAAGCCTGCCCAAAATTAGCTACGGATGCTTTACAGGCAGCAACTGTTAGCAAGGTCTGCGAGGGGTTGCAGATGAAATGGTGGCTGCAGGGTGAGCACAGCCCAAGGCTCCCACAGTACATCTGCTCCCTGTGCCCCTCCGGGCAGGGCCAGGCAGCAGCTACAGCGCACAACGGAGTCCCCAGGCAGATCTCAGGTGCCCACTTCCCAGAGCACACAGGTGACGCCATGGCCGAGCCCTGTGGCACGAGGAGGTGGCCAGAGGGTCACACGGGTGCAGCAACGCTCGCTCCAGGGTTCATTCCCACCACTGCCCACTGCTCAGTGCACAGAACCGGTGCCAGCCCCAGCAAGCTGATCTCCCTTGAGTGCAGGCTTTCCTATGGTCTGACTGCTCGGTGCAATGCAGGAACAGCTGAAAACACTCAACACATTGTCAGGGCAAGAAATAACCTGCAAGTTTCACCTGAATTATTCTGGAAGAGACAGATTAGTTTTTAAGACAGGTAAAGACTTGTGCCATCACTGACCAAGTGGAAAAGTCTTTAGCATTTTTTGTAACTGTAAATTTGAAATCCAAGTGTTACTAATTGGAAGGTATTTTCACAATTTTTTACACATTATGGAAGATCTTGGAAAATAGATTTTAGTCACAAGTCACACATACCTTAAAATCTACCTTACTTTTGATACCATGCTACTGAATCAGAGTTTTTGACACTGAGGCCTTGAAGCAATAACCTAAAGCTTGCTGAAGTCTGCTCTCCTGTTAACTTCCAACATTGAGCATCACAGAAGGAAGCCCTTCCATCCTGATCACCCACACCAAACTGAAAGTCAATACTGGTGCACGCATTAGAAACTGCAAATCCCTTCCTGCCTCTGGTTTGGTCATGTTTGTTCTTACAGCAGCAGTACACCCATCACTGTGACTCCTGCTCACGCAGGGTGAACAAACAGCTCCTGCCGAGGCACAGGGACTCTCGAGTTGGAGCACAGCTCACAAGGTCCCAGGCAGGGCTGTGGGGGAGCCCCATCTCCCGTCTCACTCTCGAAGAACTTTATGTCCTTGCTTTCACAATGCTTCTTCTGCTGACATGCAGGCACCAGTCTCTGCTGCAGACTTTTATGAGGTAACCATAACGTGAAATGATTTTGGACATTTCATGTCATGACACCATGTGAGGTGTGGAAGACAAATGCCCCACTTGTGCACATTCAGCCTTCAGCAATTGTGTAAGCAGCACTAAAGCAGTTGATTTTTGTATCCCACCTTCTTGTAACCTTCAAGAATTCAGATTTGCAAGCATGTCATCATCTCAGCCTAGTGAACCGACATGCAGGAAGACCAGCTTGAAGCAAGTGGCCCAAGGCCAGTGAACTCAGCTTGCAGTGTATCCACTGCCCCATCCTATGTATGAAACAGGGATGGGCCTCCCCCCACCCCCAGAGTGCTGCTCTGATATGCAAGATCTCCTTACAAAGCCACAACTTGTGCAAGTTATTGTGCATTAGTTTGCAGAAAACAGTTTTGACACCTGTGAAATACAGTTAGGACCAAAAACTCCATCTTTTCACCTGACTACAAAAAGAACACCAACACACCATTGTCGTATGTATGTGATCTATTTTACACTGGGAGCTCCTGTGTCATGGAGCAGAACAGATGGATGCAGGAAACCAGCAGGGCAAGATGGTCAGCAGCTGCCCTTACCCCCCTCCTCCTCCCTGATCACCTCCCTGAACTCAAGCTACTGTACCAAATATAATCTACCTGAAGTCTATAAAGGGCACCCAACAGGCACCAAGAGCAAGCTGCTGGATGGAGCTGCTTACCAAGAATTTAATTTCTTTTTGCTACTCAAAGACAAATACCAAGCAATACAGAACACAGCACAGCCAAGTAGTTCTCTGGCAGGCTGTGATGTTTAACCAGCAACTTCCCAGGTAAAACCCTCTCTTCATCCCCTCCCAGCAGCACCATGGAACAGGATTGCAGCTCCATTCACCCGGACTTCAAAACAACTGCTGAAGCATCACAACATGCATTACGCCCCAACTTGGAGCAAACCACTTTCCCAGAGTCCCTTCCTGCTCTGGTGTGGCACTGGTTTGTGATGGGACCACCCTATTAAACATGGAGCAGGAGAGCAGCTGGAGCTCGGGATGCAGAGCAGCAACTCAAGTGGGCATGGGCAGAGCACTTTTGTTTCAGTGAGAACAGACAAGTCAGCAACACAGCTCAATTCTTAACACTTTTATTCTTACAGTTCTAGGTTTGAACTGCACATGCAGAGTTGCATAAGTCACAATAGAGATTTACAGTGGATTCTATTCTATGGTAGAGTGCAATCCAGAATCCTTGAACAGTATAAAAAACAACTTTAAACATCAAGACCTTGTTAGGAGCAGAAGGATTAAAGCTTCCCCAAGAGATTCAGCTCTTCTAGATACCTAGTTACTAGGTACTGTATGTTAGACACTTAAAAGTTGAAGAGCTGTGGAACACTAAACAAACTTGAACACCCTGATGTCTTCCCACCTTCGTTACTTCTTCCCACATTTCTGGCAATTAAGAATAAGTCAAAAACCCTGCCACCTGCAACCAGCTAATACAGACAAAAATAACTACTTCTTACTTGCCTGTTTAGGGTTGTACAGTGTTAAAGAAAATATTCCCTCAATGGCATTTGTATCTCACATCAGCTGAAAAAGCAATGTAACAAAAATAAAGGTATAACATCTTTGAAAATAAATATAAAGAGGGAATGCAGACAAAGTGTCAAAGATTTTTTTTTTGGCAGGTAACATTCATAATATACAAAATATAACTTATTCATATTAGCCAAGGAAACATTCATGAGTTCCTGTAAACTGGTTTAATCCACCTCCTCCATGCGTGATGTGTCATCATCTCCTTCAAGAGGTGGCATCTCCTCAGTGACTGCTGGACTGGCTTCTTCTGCAGCAGTGTCATCTTCATCAATGCCTGTGCAGGAAACACACACCCCATTAATGCTGACAGCACCACTCAAACCTTTCATCTCCATAGCACTTCTACCACCTGAAGGGTCCATTTTCCACACTACCAAGTAGGACCAAGATGACCTCATGACAATGTACCGACTTCAGTGGAACCAGGACAGATTTGGGAACTTACCCAGCCCAAGTTTGATCATTCTGTAAATGCGGTTGGCATGTGTCTGAGGGTCTTCTAAGCTGAAGCCAGAGGACAGGAGTGCTGTCTCGTACAGCAAGATGACAAGATCCTTCACAGACTTGTCATTCTTATCAGCCTCTGCTTTCTGCCTCAGTGTTTCGATGATGGAATGATCAGGATTGATCTCCAGGTGTTTCTTTGCTGCCATGTATCCCATCGTGGAGTTATCCCTTAATGCCTGGGCTTTCATGATCCTCTCCATGTTGGCAGTCCAGCCATATGTACTTGTTACAATGCAGCACGGAGAAGTAACTAAGCGATTGGACACAACAACCTGCAGAGGGAACACAAAGCACAAGTTTGCTATTTAAGTGTTTCAGTAAGTACAACTAATTTACCCTGAATTCATTTTTGATTGCAGAACTTGTTACCCACAGGTAAACTTAGTACTACTTTTACCTTTTCTACTTTCTTTTCAAGGATATCTTTCATTATCTTGCAAAGATTTTCGAACTTCGCTTTCTTTTCCTCCTGTTTCTTTTTTTCTTCCTCATCTTCTGGAAGCTCCAAACCCTCTTTTGTTACAGATACCAGGGTCTTGCCTTCGAATTCCTTCAGCTGCTGGACACAGTATTCATCAATAGGCTCAATCATGTAGATCACTTCCAGCCCATGTTTGCGAAGACGCTCCACGAAAGCGGAGTTGGCCACCTGATCCTTTGTTTCACCTGCAACAAACAGCAATGCCACAGATGAGCCCATGCAACCTTCGGGGTGCCTCATGTCCCAACCACAGGAAGGAAAAAGGGGCACCAACAGCCTCAAGACACTCAAGCCGTTTCAACTCACACTCCAGCACCTAATGCTCTTTAACTGATTTGGGAGCAAATTTACATTTCCTGGAATCCCAGGTAAAAAATGGTTCTCATTCCTGCCAAGCAAGGGAACTGGGAACCCTGTAACAGCATTTACAAATCCCCCAGAGAAGGTAACCCTACATATGCTGTGGGCATTTACAGACCATTTCCATTCCCAACTCACCAGTGATGTAGTAGACATGTTTCTGGTTTTCCTTCATCCGAGTGCAGTAATCCTTCAGAGAAACCATTTCATCACCAGATGCAGATGTGTAGTACCTCAGTAATTCTGACAGCTTCTTGCGGTTCTGCGAGTCCTCATGGATACCAAGCTACAGAAAATAGCAAAAAAAAAATCACTAGGTGATTCCTTTAGATAAATACTGAAGTGTGGTAATTTAGTAGCTCAGGCATAATCATCTGGAACTGCAAACATCAGCACTGTTCAGCTACAAACCTTGATGTTCTTGGAGAACTGCTCATAGAACTTTTTGTAGTTCTCCTTGTCTTCAGCCAGCTCAGTGAAAAGTTCCAAGCACTTCTTCACCAAGTTCTTCCGGATCACTTTCAGGATTTTGCTTTGCTGCAGCATCTCACGAGAAATATTCAGAGGTAAATCCTCAGAGTCTACCACACCTCTCATGAAATCTGCAAAACAACAGAATTACCGTCGTTAGTCTTAGACAAATATTACCAGTCACTCTACCCATGTGTGGCTCTGCTCATCAGAAATTATGAGTTGGTTTCTACAGAACTCTGGGCAACATGAACTAAGCAGTACTTTTAGCCACTCAGATACCTCACCAGCTGTTTAGAACTGAAATCTTCCCCCTTGCCAATTTCTTTAAATACAAAAGCAAACTAGTAAATAGCTAAGCAGTTCCCCTAACTTTTCAGAGAACACCTTCTCCGAAATTATACTCACTCAGATATTCAGGGATCAGTTCCTCACAGTTGTCCATGATGAAAACTCTGCGCACATACAGTTTGATATTGTTCTTCTTCTTCCTGTTTTCAAACAGATCGAAGGGTGCACGCCGTGGGACAAACAGGAGAGCCCTGAATTCCAGCTGCCCTTCCACAGAGAAGTGCTGCGAGAAAGCAAAGATGATCGTTATAGTGCATCTGCATGGTTCCCACTGTGACAACCACTTAACAGCTCTTCAAATGCAGAACACAAACTGTGACCACTGGAGATCAGATTAACAGAGCAGCTGAGACACTGGTCAGGAAAAAAGCACTTTCCTCAGACACACTGAATCAGTGTTCAGATACAAGGTCAGCACACCAATTTGGAACATATTCAGTTCCTTGAACAGCATACTGAGATTTAGAAGACAAATGTAGTCTTCTAGCACTTCCCACCATCAAACAAAAGGCACAAAACCTTTTCAATGAGGAATTACAAATCTAATCATCTTTTGTATTTATCTATAACCTAGTTTTAAATTTAATTAGACAGGATAACTAAATTATAAACTGGGAAGGCACCTGCACTTCCTGACTGCAGATTTCATCCGGATTATAAACACCAAAGCATAATGGACCAGAGTTCAGCAGCATGTTTAGCAAGCTTCCACCTTCAGTGCTGTCTGATATAGCTTATGTATCTCCATATTCAGCAACTATAGTTGTGTGTCGAGAAAAAAACTTACTTTCACAGCCAGGTGGTCTTCCCAGTCATTAGTCAGACTCTTGTAGAATTCTCCATACTCCTCATTGGTTATGTCATCTGGGTTCCTGGTCCAAATGGGCTTGGTCTTGTTGAGCTCTTCCTGATCAATGTACTTCTCCTTAATCTTCTTTTTCTTCTTCTTATCTCCATCCTTCTTCTCTTCTTCTTCATCAGAACCAACATCCTCAATCTCTGGTTTATCTTCTGTCTTTTCTTCCTTCTCTTCTTTTTCCTCTTCCTTTTCCTCAGCCTCATCATCACTCACCTCCTTATCACGCTCCTTCTCCACCTACAAAACAGACATCAGTACTTGAATTGCAAAAGCCTTGAGTTTAGTAAGTACCAGTTCTAACATACCCCTTGCAGTCTCAAAAAGCCAGAAAACTTCACTAACATGGGGTCAAGCTCTCCCTCCTACACTCCAAGGACTCTCTCGTTCTGGGTGCTGACAAGCGGTGTTGTTCCCACGTGCTATGAGCTAAGTTCTTATTATTTAGTTTCATTACACTGGAAAACCCGTAACAATACACCTGGACGTAGTTAATGGTTTGGACAAATGTTACTGGCTTGGAAAAACATTGTAAGTAACTAATTAAAAACTGACTGCTCCTTCTTACATTAACTCTAGTGTGTAAGCAGCAATACTTATTTAGCAATTCAGGTAAGGTACGTACAAAGAGGGTAATCGGGTAGCCAATGAACTGAGAGTGCTTCTTCACGATTTCCTTGATTCGCCGCTCCTCCAGGTATTCAGTTTGATCTTCTTTAAGATGCAGGATGACTTTTGTTCCACGGCCCAGAGGTTCACCTAGAATGGAGTTTACATATTTTACTTCACTGCAGCAGAGCAGACCTTGATCAATTCTTAAAAAAAACACTGCTCTACCAGCAATTTTTCCACCACTAGGAAAATGAAGCTTCTGTGTATAGAAACAGCCTAGACTACACTTCCTCAGGTTTGCTGTGCCCTGCACATATTTCAAACAAGCTTCAAGAAATGTTTACTGATCTGTTCAGAGTCTTTAAAAACTCTGCATACAGAGTTGTTGAAGTCTACGAATATTTTTCTACATGTGAACTTTGAAAACTAAAGTCTTAATGCACCATTTACCTGGGCATTCTGTATGTACTAAATTATGTCAACTTAAATGGCAAGAGATGACCTGGACCTGTGCGTGATGTGACACACTACTTGTACTAATTCCTTTTATCTTGTGTCTTCTCCAAGATAAGAGTATGCGCCACTGCCAAACATCTTTAGAAAGCATCATTGAGCAGGAACACTGAACACTCACCATTATCCAGTCTGACAGTGAAGGACCCTCCAGCTGAGGACTCCCAAGCGTACTGCTCGTCATCATTGTGCTTGGTTATCACTGTCACTTTTTCAGCAACCAGGTAGGCAGAGTAGAAGCCAACACCGAACTGACCAATCATGGAGATATCGGCCCCTGCCTGCAGGGCTTCCATGAAAGCCTTGGTGCCAGACTTGGCAATGGTACCAAGGTTGTTGACCAGGTCAGCTTTGGTCATCCCAATGCCAGTATCCACAATGGTTAGAGTGCGATCATGCTTGTTTGGAATCAGGTTAATTTTCAGCTCTTTTCCAGAATCCAGCTTGCTTGGGTCAGTCAAGCTTTCATATCTTATCTTATCAAGAGCCTGTAAATGAAGAAATAGGCTTTAACATTCCCTGTTTCTAGAGAACTTCACTAACTGTCAGAATTAGCCAGGCTAGTTTTGGTACTTACATCTGAGGAATTGGAGATCAGCTCACGGAGGAAGATTTCCTTATTGGAGTAGAAAGTGTTGATGATCAGAGACATCAACTGAGCAATCTCAGCCTGAAAGGCAAAGGTCTCCACCTCCTCCTCCATTGGTTGGTCCTGAGTTTGCACAGCTTCCGGCATCTGTGAAGAGAGGAGGAGGAGTTGAAATTCCATCTGGAATAGATTAGCTAACACATGCGTTTACAGGCAGTGACAATGGCATTCTGAGATAACTACCTTAACCACGCGGTTTCAGCATCAGAGAAACACACACACATAAAAAAGCCCTTCCCAGATCTTATTTGCACCAGCCAGTAACCGTTCAGAAATTTTAAAGAATGCAGAAAACAGATGACGAGACTTTAACTACAGGCTTGCCTTGCACTCGCTGTATTTTGCAGCACTTAGAATAAGACAGTTTTCCTCTCTTCTCCCTAACTTACGAATTAAGGTGAACTTTATTTTACATCTTCACAAAAATACATAATATCTTTATTTTGAGTATTTCTCTCTTAGCCACATCCACCTATTACTTTGCACACACAGCTATAACCTCCAGCAGCAAACACTGCGCACAATTCTCGCTTATGTACCAACACTGTAGCCCTCCTTCACCGGCCACCTGCTGCCCGTTTGCCCCCCCTGCGGGAGGCACACCTCAGGGGCGGCGGATATCGCCCGAGAAAGGTCTGTCCAACCACGAGCCGGCTTCGATCGCTGCAGAGGAGCGGCACGGAGCGCAGGGCGCGGGCGGAGCCGCCGGGCGCAGGCCCGGCCCCGGCTCCCCCTCCCCGCTC